>JAYMFT010053826.1:0-15149 GCA_038088735.1 Panulirus argus | reverse complement strand
CAGAGTGTAACTGTCCTCTGAAGATGTGTTAATACACGAAAGCGCTCAGGATCTCGTGCTTCATTTTCTATGTGTTTTTTTCAGCATGTATATATACATGTATATGCAAAAGGTACAAAAGTAGCGAGTGTACATAAGATGCAGGTAAAACCACAAGGGAACGAGATATATGAAGTGTCCAGCGCTTTCGTATAATTACATCGTCAGGACTGAATACAGAGAGAGAGAGAGAACCATAATACAATATGCCAGCCGCCACTGGGCGGGGCCGTCAGATGAGTGAAGAACCAGGTGAAGGGATTAGGGCACAGGCCACCCTCGACGACCTCACCTCTCTCAAGTTACAAACTCAGGTCAGTCTATGTTCTGGGAAACATTTACATTTTTCGCTTATAGAGTTATCTGATCTATTTAAACCAACATTTTGATTCATATCAATATCCCTACTATCTCTACTTTTTTGTATATATATATATATATATATATATATATATATATATATATATATGTACAATTTGGAGGGACAAAAGATAACTTCTCATTGTATTTTGGAGGCGATGAGAGTGTGTGGGACGAGGGTGGAAAAGGGTTTGCGAGTGGATAGTCCTTTTGACGAATGGGAAGCGGGAATGGCATTGTTACGGACGTGGATTTAGCTCGGTGTTTTCATTCCTATTCTTTTTTTTTTCATGCTTTTGTGACCTTTATTTAGAAATTGTTTCAGGGTTGAGTGTTCTCGACAATGCTATGAATAACCACGGTTTAAAGTGGTGGAAAGAATTAATATGAATATTTGTGCCTCTTTCTCTCTCTCTCTCTCTCTCTCTCTCTCTCTCTCTCTCAATAAGTCTTTCTCACTATCACTACCGTCCACGCTGTTTCTCATCAGCAGCTGAAAATGAATGAGGTCAAGTGTGAATGATCGATAGAGAAAGAAAGAAAGAAAGATAAACAGCTAGAGAAGGAGGAAGGCACTGAGGGTTATGGAATGACGAAAGAGAGTGGGAGGGAGCGGTTGTGAGGCTAGAGGGAAGAGGGAAGTGGAGAGCTATTAAGGAATTCATATATGCACCGGGCATCCAGTTATGGTTAAATGTGCCGTGAAATATTCAGTCGAGATTGGATTATGTTATATATGTTCGCCTTTGTTTTTGATATATTAAATCTAGCTTATTTCTCTCGACTCGAGGACAGTGTTTCTCGATCATGTCAACGCTCCATCCCGGCCTGGCTTGTGTCTCTAGCCAGGTCAGCACTTCCTGCTTTGGCCGCTTCTTTCTATCCTGTGCAAGTGTCCTCCATCCGGACCACTGCGTCGCTCTAAGCCGGTACCGAGAAATGGTCGCCATCTGGGCTACCAGTGACCTGTACTACCCGGAACAATGCTTCGAACTGACAAGGAGCAGCGGGAGCAGCATTTTGGATTTTCCAAGTCGTAAGCAAAGGGTTAAGAGCATGAATTATACATGTAAATATATGTTTACCAAATTTCTCGTATGCGTGCTCACTCGTACAGTAACTTTGTCCCATATACATATCTTTTTTTCTATCTATGATTACCCCTCTTTGAAAAGGTCCTGCTGTTACCCCAAGGGTTCCCGCAGCACAGGGCTGCACTACACTCAGTAGCAAAGGCAGCTTTACTCCTTTGAAGCGTTAAGTTCTTTGACGAGACTGTGCACGTTTTCGTCAACTGACGACGACACAGCCTTGCTAAAGGTGACTTTTCACTTGTGGTGTAACCTCAAATAGGTGGAGTCCGGTAACACAAGTACCATATATATATATATATATATATATATATATATATATATATATATATATACACTAATATGTGTGTGTGTATGTATGTGTGTTTGTTTGAGTTTGTGTGTGTGTGGGTGTGTGTGTGTGTGTGATTATTTCTAATGTCAAGTGAAGAGGGAGCTTTACACTTTTTGAGTCCCATCTTATATTCTCTTTTACTGTCATAAATATTTTTCTATCTCTCAGCTAATCTCTGCATTCACTGGTTCTTCACCTCCCCATACCCACTTCTCCATCACTCTGTCAAAAAAATTTCAAACATCTCTTTCAGTTCAGTTCTCGTTGTGTTCCCCTGCCGACCAGTTCCTATCTGTTTCGGAGAACTGCTCAATACCGACGGTGCCAAATCGATTTAGAAACTTCAAAAGTTTTAATCCAATCTTTCCTCTTCCTTCTCTTTTCTTTCGTGGACCTTTTTCCTGCAGATTGGCTCCCTCACTTCAACTGCAGTCTTTCTTGCTCCCCCGTCGGACCTTCTGTAGCAAAATCGTCTCCCCTCGAGAAGCGAACAAGCTAGTGATGCAGACTTCAGTGTGGGTGATGTCGAAGTTGTATGTATTTTTCTCTTTTTGGATAATCGAGGTCCGAAGACTGAGGGTGGAGAGACTCCTGCCTAGTGTAGAATTAAGTGGTTGTGGTATATATATATATATGGGAGGCGACGTGTTATCACTGGGCTGAACCAAGGATTATGAAATGGTCAGGGGAAACCATCTGAGTAGCCTGTAGGGCCTGGCTTCCAATGGGTACTCTATTCCTGAGAGATAGAGAGTGGATGTGTGCAAGTGAGACCGTTGTTCTTTTTGTTCCTGACTGTACGTCGTTAAAGTGCTAGAGGAAACTGGCTATATATAGATGGAAAAGTCCTCACCTAGACAATAGTTTATTTATTTTGTGTTTCTCCTAATGTGGTGTTCCACCGACATGCTGGTTAGACTAGTTAGCCAACTCCTAAGCTCCTTTCACATATATGTTCCCGGATGTTGTGCACAGCAAGACGAAGATTAAGACCTGGTTTCATTTCACTGTGTCCCACGTTCAGCACTTTACGTTTGGACGGGTTGAGTATAATGATGATATATGTAGCCGAAACTAAGGACCTGCCTAGGGTTCTCTGTAGTGTGACACGGTCCAGAATACTCTCTATTTATAAGCTTAGCATCATCCGTAAGCACATTTACTGCGACTGAGGACCATCTGGCGACCCCCATGACTGAAGCCTTCGCGACACAACAGTTTACTTTAACCATGTTTGAAAATGGAGTTCTGACGTGTAACTCGTTTTCTATTCTTCCTTTTGGTTGATTTTGATCCTCCAAACGAGTATTTCTCTTTTGCCTTCTTGTATATCCCTTTTTTGAGTAGCGAGCATTTGAAGGATGCTGTCTTATGTCATCTGGCAATCTAAAAGCATTCAGTCCACCCGCCCATCAGCGCATATCTTTTCTTTACAAGTGTGGTGAAGAGGATTTATTATGAGTGACTTCTTCCTTCGGACTCGGTATTCCTTCCCACTTACTCCTTTGAAAGTCCTCTATCTAAGTTGCTCTCTGACTGACTTTTCTAAATTCTTACAAACCAACGATTGTTTACTGTCTTCTTCTTATCACTTTTTTTTTTCTAACTAAAAGACACTGAATTGCTCCCTTCCATTTCCTTGGTACTAAACATTCCTCCGCCGTGTTTAACTGGTTATAACGAGTGAATGTTTGTATCCGGGTAACCCAACTAACGATGTGGTGCCTGGATATTGAGGAGAAAAGATATGAGAGGCAAATGATTATAGTTCTAGGGTGAGAGACAGATGGGGGAAGTGAAGAGAAGGAAGGCTTTTTAAGTTAATAAAGGAGGTCTAGACTAAATGCAATACGGCTGTCATTGTGTCGTGCAACAGAGGCGTCTTCAGTCAACGCCAGTGGTCTAAACACACAGTCACATTCACTGTAATGGGAGGAACACAGTTACGCTTTCTTTAACGGGAAGAACACAGAGGTACACTCACCGTAACGGAAGGAACACAGGTACACTCACTGTAACGGGAGGAACACGCAAAGACACTCACTGTAATGGGAGCACACACACACACACACACATACAGTCACACTGACTGTAATGGGAGGAACACACAAGAACACTCACTGTAACGGGAGGAGCTCAAGTGATACACTTATGCTGTAACGGAGGGGACACAGGTACACTCATACAGTAAAGGGAGGAACACACAGGTACACTTACTGTAACGGCAAAAACTTAAAAGGTACACTCATACAGGTAGACTCACAGTCACAGGAAGATAATACATAGGTATACTAAGGGTTTTGGGAAGAACACACAGGCATATCAACAGCAACGGGAGGCACTCACTGATACACAAAATAGAGCAAAGAATACAAGGTAAACCCAGAGTATTGGAGAGGACAAATAGGCTGAGGTGTGTGTGTGTGTGTGCATGTGTGTGTGTGTGTGTGTGTGTGTGTGTGTGTGTGCGTGTGTGAAAAATTTATGTTTAGAACAGCTAGATAAGAACGCAAAGGGGTAAGTGGTTGAGACAGAAACGCAGACAAAGGAGCAAACAAACAGAAACACAGCAGGAGAGTTAACGGACACAACGGCACGTAGACACAGAAGGGCACTGAGGAACAGTTGGGAACAGACACTGACAGACGAACTGCGCCTAAGAGATATCACAGAAGCGACCGAACACGGACGAGAGACAAAGACAAACCATCCACGTCAACAGAGCACAACAGATACAACAGTAAGAACCACAGGACTCCACAGACACCAAGCAGAGCAGCCAAAGCTACAGAAGCACCACAGACACAAAGTGACACAACAGAGAAAAAGATACACAAAGCCCAACCCTTGCAATAAAGTACCAGGGACGCAGCTCAGGACAACAGACAGAGGGAATACAGACCGACCAACCATTGCAACAGGCTACCACACACGGACCAATACTACGCAGTCTCCCTCTCCTAAAAAATACAAAAGAATAGAAAGAAAACTCCTCAACAATCGAAGCAATAAACTCGCAAGTCGTTCTCTTTCGCAAGTCCCGAGATGATGCTTTTAAATTCGTGAACTCGGACCATTGTCGAGAGCTGGAAGGGGAAGGGGATGGGGGCGTGGGAGGGGAGAGGTGTAGGGTGAGGGATAGGAGGGGAGAGGGAGGTAGTCAAGCCTTCCCAGTAGCTGGGTCCTCCCTGGGATATAAGGATGTAAGGATAAGCCACACCCTTACACTCAGTCTCGTCCGTGGGGGTCATCAGAGAGCAATATTGTCTCTCTTGGTCGATGTTTCTCAGAGGACATGGGATTTGCGAGAGGGAAGAATGGCTAGGGAGGGAGGGAGAGGGGAGAAAGAGAGTGAGGGTATCGAGAAGGGGAGAGGAGGAATGGGGGTTCAAGGTATTGTGGCGGAAAATGGGAATTTAGGATCAGTGGTTGAGTGTGTGTGTGTGTGTGTGTGTGGTTGTGTGGGTGGTGTGCTGGTCTATAGATGTTGTTCTGGAGGCTGTGTGGGTGTTGTAATGAAGGTGTGTATCTGTATGAATGTTGTAATGGAGGGTGTGTGGTTGTGTCCGTGCTCTGAAGGAAGCTGCGTGGTTACGTGGGTGTTATAGGTGGAAGTGCTTGGTTACACAAATGAACCCGTGGGATCTCATGGGTGAGGCAGGTCGTTGTATGGATGTGGTAGAGAAGGATACTTGGTCATGTTGAACGTGTAGCGATGTGGGTGCTTCGGATGAAGATGTGGGACTGTCTAGTTGCCGTGGCGAGGTGTGAGTGCTTGTGCAGGTACCGAAATGCAATCCCTTCCGAATATCATTATGCTTAGGTGACATGGAGTTCGCTTATATAGATGGAATTAATTCCGGGTCGTGAAGTGGGTTGATTGTGGTGGTGATGACGAGGAGGAGGGGCGATGATTTGGGAGGTTGGGGTGGGGGGAGAAAGTGAGAGCGAGTGGGTCGAGAGGGAGATGCTGTTACATGGACGAAGAAAGGAGAGGGGAAGGTGAGTGAGAGTGAGTCGGCGGGTAAGCTGGTGGGGAAGGTCGTTGTTAAGTAAGGCATCGAATGATACAGATTCAACACATCACCTCTTCCTCTCCCCTCTCTCTCTCTTAACTACCCAGTTAAAGAAGGAACAGTAGAAGTAGAAGAGAGAGAGAGAGAGAGAGAGAGAGAGAGAGAGAGAGAGAGAAAGAGAGTGAGAGAGAGAGAGAGAGAGTCCTAAGTAGGAGTACTTACAGAGATTTTACCAAATTTCCCGTCCGGTGTTTTGTGTCAGATGGAAAGTTTGTGTTTGTGGATTACATAGCAGTAACCTTCGTGAATGCAAGGCAAAGTGAATAAACAGCGACCTGGGAGAAGAGGGGGGGGGGGAACTTGACAGCCACTGTAGTGCGGACTCACTGTGCCGCCGTCGCCAACTCTCCCGATACTCATGCAGTAATACCTCCCTGTTCGGTGAAGAATAAGAGAGAAAGAAAAAGAGAATTACGGACATAACCAAACGTAAAGAATGAGAGAATATTACTGAAGAGAAAGGAAGAGAGAAAAAGTGGAACAGAGAAAGCTATGAGTAGGAGAAAGGAGAATTGAGGGAGGAAGGAGGGGAGTAAGGCAAAGAGAGAGAGAGAAGATCGATGGAGAGAAAGAGAGAGAGAGAGAGAGAGAGGGCCAGACAATGGAGGCAGGATGTGACCACTCAGGGAGAGTAAGAGTACATATTTACTTACCATTACTTGAGAAGGCAGCAATAAATGCTGTCCGGCCGAGGCACCGAATGCATGTAGGCGTAAAATTTGGCTTGCGAGAGAATGTAATCCTTGATTTATAAGCGCCATGAAAACCACTGTTATGATTAACAATGATACGTAGTTTGAGAGCAACAACAATTTCACTCTTTTTAGATAATGTTTACAAAGGGAGTAAAACAGCAACAGACCTCTGGGCCCCTTCGAAGCTGTTTGTGATTGAGAAAGAGATTTGAAACTCATAGATCAGGTGGTGACAGTAGATAGGCATAAATGTTTGAGAGAGAACAGTTGTTCCGTGCTTCGTGAGTGAAGCAAGTTAAAGTGAATGGACTCGTAAATTTGAAAGTAGCTGTAACATCTGGATCATAATTTCACTGAGGTCTGGAATACAGACGGACGGACTTTTCATCTTCTAATCTACCGATTCCATTAATTCTTGTTATGCAAGTAACATGGATGATCAATATGAAAGTCCCCGTGGTGTATTGTTCAGTCATCATTGTTAACTCGTGGATTCACTCACGAATGTACATAGACCTGCTAAATTAATGATTTATTTCTTCTGTAAACTAGACGGATCTGCTAGTCCTCAGAAGTTCACTTGTGTGTGACCAGAAAACCCAGATCTGTAGTGGTGAGCTAAGTACGTGAGGGCCCTGTGCCCGGTCCGAAGAAGGTCAGAATTTCTGGCCATGGACATATACCAATTTAGAAATCCCAACTGAGTTGGAAGTTTTCGTACAGACAACATAACTTTCAGATGAACATTTGAAATTGCAACAGCAGATGACGTTTGTACGGATTTCAAGTGAAATGAACATTTAATTTTCATACCCCAAAGTTAATACCGATTACATTGGAAATGTGAAAATTATCTAACATATAGTAAGATACTGGAGGACTTTAACACTACGAAAATGATAATGTCATTCAGTTAAGTCCTAAACTGTCATGAATATATGAATACTTCAGACATCACTTAAGTTACATAGAAACAAGAATTAAAACAGTGACGTGAGTGAGTTATAAATGATCACTGATAACTGTTAGGCATTAAAGCACACAAACATCATTTAAGGTGTCATAATCACTGTACATTATTTCGGGGACTTGAAGGACTACATGGTGTAAAAGGGACTTCATAGGCAGTTATTTATAGATTCACAAGTAAATTCAAAGATATCAGATATTTTTCAGAAGCTCATTCATTTCTCCTCTTTGGAACCTTTGATAAGTTTATTTTTCAATTTAGTTTGCTAAGATAATCGTCACACAGACAGGAAGGTCTTAAGGTGTTCTCCTTAATCCCCTTAACACACTTCCTGCGGAACTTAGTAAGGATAGCCCCGCTACCAGCTTTGTGTTTGTGAGTTCCATCCCCTCAGAGTGACCGGGATGTAGACACAGAGTCAGGAGTGCCCGCAGCCGCCGAGCCAAGATCCTGCTTTGTTTGTATTAACCTTGACCAGGCAGTCTTACGAGCAGGAGGAGAGATGGTGTGTTTTGTGTTTTACGTGGCTGTTTGTACTTGTGTGGGTGGATGGGAGTTAGGTGGATGCGGGAGTGGGATCATTGCTCATTGGATAAAGCAATGGAGGCTGCGGGTTCTGTTTGAGTGGGCAGGAATACTTATGGATGTTGGCATTAGGCTAAAGGAGGAGAGGTGATGTGCTTTGGCTAAAGAGAGTGGAGGGGTCGAGATTTGTCTCAGGTAGAAGGGAATGGTATGGTTTGTCCGTCTTTAGCTTTTAGCTCATGAGTGGTCCAGGGGAACGCTTTCCACGTACCATTCTCGGTGGCCCGGATTCGGTTCTCGGACACGTAGAGGCGAAGTCGTTTAGACTGATTCATATAACGCGTATATTTATGTGTATATAAGTTTAAAAGTACATATGAGTAGAGTTTATATATGTATATCTGCATGTAAACATTAATGTGTGTATGTAAAGTATGTTTGCACTTGGTATGCATATCTATACGCGCGTGTGCTTGCAAGCACATCCTCAAATTTAGCTGACCTTATAATTATTTACTTTTAACAATGATATAATGACATGATTTAGATAAACTTATGTTACACTAGCATGCAAGAATAGACTTCGCACTCACATACCATAACTTCCAGCTCAGGTCGACGTGAAGCAGAAGGGGCATGAGAGACACCAGTGTCTGTAAATCGATGTTGATACTGCAGTAGCGAAGTGTCGGTGAGACGATCCGAAGGGCTTGCCTTATAGCTTTAACCAGGTGACCTCTCTCTCTCTCTCTCTCTCTCTCTCTCTCTCTCTCTCTCTCTCTCTCTCCCAAGCAGCATTACGTGGGCATAAACAATGGCAGGAGCTAGCAGAAGGCGAGTCTCGTATCTTCTGTGTTATGTATCTGTAATGCCAACAGTGTCATTATGTAAATCATGGGAGGAAAAACTCCGCCACACAACACGGAACGTAAAACTCCAGTGCTTTTTGAGAATATGACCGGGTTATGTTAAGAACTCGGAATACCAGCATTTTACAATATATATTCACTTGTACAGGGGGAAAAAAAGTCATACGGAAACTTGTTTATTCGTGAGATCATCTCATATCGTGAATATATCAGACATCCAACAATACGAAGGAAAAGTGATCATCACGAAGATTTAACCAAAGAAAAGTTACCTGAGGAAACTTCTCAGCTAATAGAAAATTTATACGATCCATTGGACGGTAGCAAAGGAAAACACAAGCAGGAGCTGGGAGATCAGTTCTGGACATGATGTGTTTCGACCTGAGAGTCTCCCTCGGAAAAATAAGATCCGACACAGTCAGACTGCACGCTGTTTACACAAATCTCGGGACTCGGGAAGCGTGGCGGACCTGCGCGGGTCCTGTGATTGGTCTACTGCCGCTGTCTTCTCTTCTGTATCCTTCCAGTGATGTGGTTCCGTTTCCGCCGAGGCTTTGGCCTGACCTCGTGTTTAATGTTAAGTTTCAGGAAGATGTGTGTTGATTCCAGAGCCTTCCTAGCCTTGTTATCCATACCTCGGTATAAGATTTCTGCCTCGTATAGTCTGTATAGGTGACGAACGAGTTTGTATGCCTGCGGAGACGAGCATCAGCCCTATGCTCGCTGATTTTCGTTATAAGTTCATGTACAGTTTCTGCGAAGTATTAACCCGGTTTGCGTGTCTCCAGCTATTCCAGGAGGGCCAGCCAGCTCAGCTTCTCTCTCTCATGTTCAGCTTACCACTGCACCTCTCTCTCTTGCACTAGTCATTCCCTACACGATCAACCTTCCTTACACCACGTATTGTCCTCGAGTATTTCATTTCCATCACGTTCACGCTCTTCCATTCTTTTGCCCGTGGAGCCCACGGCTCGCAGCACCGTTGGGTCACCACCGTACCATCAAACGTACCCATATTTGCCCTCATAGACCCTGACATCTCTCTTCGCACACTCTTCAATGCATCCAGAACTTTGTCCACTCACGCACCCTATGGTTCACTTCGGTTGTCGTAGTTCCATCCGCTGCCATGTATTTATAACACTCCATGCCCTCCGGGCACTTACGGGTCAAACTCACACTCAAACTGACCCGTTTTACATCCTTGATAAACCTCATAACCGTACATACCTCCTAAACATACAACAGCTCCCAGACAGTCTCGTCTGAACCAAGCTTAGCTGAGAATAAAAGAGGCTTTATTACACTTCCCAGGAAAGACCTAAGTACGGTACTCACGGGACTGCGTGTAAACTATTATGTTTTTAGTTGGAGGAAAAACCTGTATATTTTATCAATATTTTTTATATTTTTCTTAGCATTTTGGCATCATACTTGTTCATTAATGTATGTACATCTGTATAATTCTATTATGATGCATTTTTTCCAATCATGATTGATAGTAATCTTGTACACCGAACCTCGGTGTTTTAACTAATTTCGTATGTTTATACTATCTTTTTTTGAATAATTGTAAGATGGTTATATCACTAAAACACCGTTATTTATTGTTCATCCTGAAATGTTCTTTTTTATTTATAAATTGTCTATCAACCTTCTCCGAGACTCGTACCCCGATATTCTGTGGTTGCAGCCGTAAATAGTTTACGTGAAATATAATTTGTACATTACATGTTTGATATATATATATATATATATATATATATATGAATGAGTGATGATATATGTGTCAGAGGTGGAGGGAAAAAGGAGAAGCGGGAGACCAAATTGGAGGTGGAAGGATGGAGTGAAAAAGATCTTAAGTTATCGGGGCCTGAACATGCAGAAGGGTGAAAGGCGTACACGGAATAGAGTGAAATGGAACGATATGGTATACTGGGGTCGACGTGCTGTCAATGGACTGAACCAGATTATGTGAAATATCTAGAGTAAACCATGAAAAGGTGTGTGTGGCCTGGATGTGGATATGGAGCTGTGGCTTCGGTGCATTACACATGACAACCAGAGACTGAGTGTGAGCGAATGTGGCCTTTTCCTCTGTTTCCTGGCGCTACCTCGCTGACGAAGGGGGTTGCCATGCTATTTCCTGTGGGGCGGGGCTGGCGCATATAAGTATATTAGATAAATAGATAGATAAATGAATGAATAAAGAATGGTTCATTGAATTCATGCAGGCATTCGGCTGAAAATGTGTGTGTGTGTGTGTGTGTGTGTGTGTGTGTGTGTGTGTGTGTGTGTGTGTGTCGATATGCTTTGTTAAAACTACTATGTATTTACTGTTTACTAACAATTTATCGTTTTTTATCGTGTTTTCTTTATTGTGCACTTAACACTGCAAGGAAAGTTATGTATCAGAATTCCAATATTCCTTCTTGACTTATACTGCAGCATTATTCACAAGCATTAGATATCATCAGGTGGACTATAATAAACTTGAAATCACAGTGTGGGAGGATTAAAAGAGGCAAGATGACTGACGAAGTCATGAGGAACCCTTTATAACATCGGTTCGAGGGGCAGTGGTCACAGTGGGTTGGAGAAACGCGGTAAGGTCTTTGGCTGCGGCGTGGGAACAACATCAGGTTAAATATCTGCTGGCGAACTCCCTTCCCTTGGTGTATTCTGGGTGGTGCTCGTGTCATCAGGCACGAGTAGTTGTTTACTGTATAGTTTTGAATAACTCTCTGTTCCCATGTTTTTATAAATTGATGATTGGGTTGTTGCTATGGGCACTTGTAGCTTGTGTTTGCCAACGCATTCGTTTTTAAATATCCTTGCCTCTTTCAAGCATAAATTGTCTGGTGAGAGTAGCGTTAAGGTGATTACTCTTGCGCTTCTTTAGTCCCCCTCTTGTTGTAGTTGGTTGGTGGATGCATCTGCAGAGTGAGGTGCATGGCATACTAGTATGACATTTGGGCATCTGAGTTCACAGAATACATTAAATCTCTTAAATGGGGTAATTGTCCTGAATTAGATTGTTTTTCATGATTAGATTACGAACTCTGGGATTCTAATATTAAAGATTAGATTCATTCGATCTTCTCAGTTGCAGCGGGAGATGTTTCTCTTGATTATTCTGTAGTGTGCATTCACCTGCATTGTGGGCTTGACTCATTATATTCCTTTAGGGTACAATTTGTCGGCTGTGTACTTATATTGTGCTTGGCGTTCGATGTTTTCTTTTTTCAAAGAATCTGTATATTCGTTGGTCAGTGATGCTGTTAAAAGAACCATCATAAACAAGAATTCATTACACTTTGGTTATATGTTGGTCGAATGAATTCCAGTAGGGACTGTTCCCATAGGCTCTTCATGAGTTTATGATGCTAAGTTTGCCAGTTCTCTCAAATTGTCTCTCATTAGTCCTATTTCAACCCCCGTACCTTCCTCTTGAACGCCTGGCGCTGCCTTCTGTTCGTCTTTCAAACATTTGCACTCCCACCCTGCAGGCTACACCCGAACATTTTTCTTTTCTCTTTCGTTAGCATCTCATCTTACTACGCAGGCCTCACACTTCTCTTGCATATGTAAGCACTACTTCCCTAAATGTTTTCCATTCCGCTCCCTTATTTTCGTTTATTCTCACCTTTTGTTATTCCTTACCCATTCTGTACTTAGTCTCCTCCAACGGACCTCTTTTCCAAACTCATCCATTTTCACCAACCCCCTCTCGCCTATGTCATCTTCTCGTTTTCTAAATCCACTTAAAACTTTCATCCTGGCCTCCACCACAGAGGGATCAGACATTCCATCAGCTGCTTCTCTCAGCACCTTTCCATCCACAAGTGTTTCCTTTCGACGCCTATCATTTAGTACATGATCTAACATTAGCAATCTCCGTTGATCCCCAACTCTTCTCATCTATGTTTGCGTATGTCCAGATTTTCAAACCAGTTATTCCAAATCACCTGTCGTCGTTCTTTCCGCAAATAGGTTCACAAGATGTTCACCATTTTCGTTCACACTAGATGTCCGATGCTCCCAAATTACACCCACAGCATCATCCACTCTTGCCTTGATATCACCCATTCATGATACTTCATCCCTTTCATTAAGATTGTTAACGCATTCACTCAGCTCTTCCCAAAACACTCGCCTCTCTTCTTCACTGCTCTCTCTACCAAGATATATAAGCACTAACAATCACCCATCTCTCATAAACCACTCTAATTTTCATCTAAATCCGCCAAGAGCTGGCTCCCTTGCACTCATACATTCCCACAACTCTTCTCTGAACAGAAGTGCCACCCCTTCCTTTGCCAAACCATTCCCCTCCCCACTCCCCGTCTTGTTAAGCATAGTTTTGTTCAACATCGAGGTTTCTCTCCATAAATATAGTGTCTATCATTTCCCTTGTCTCACTTTTATTACATCCACACATAATCAGACACCTTATCTTTAGCCTTCGAGAGGGATGAACACATATCACTTGGTTCCTTCTTCTCTTTCCATTTTTAGAAACTGAAAGATAAAGAGGAAAGGTTTACCAGACCTTAGCTCCCACTCCTCGTGGGTTTGATAAGACTGATAAGGAGGTAGAGATAGTAATTTTTAACAGGTTGACTATAAACCCAAGAATTATGGAAGAAGTACGATCGGGAGGGGGGGGGACAGCACCTCGAAGTTATACCTAAAGTTTTCTTACTTTTCCCAGAACATCAACAGGATGTGCGGAAATTGAACAAAAGAGGTGATGTGGTTACGAGAAGAGCAAGTAGATCCAGCGTTTATGTTCTAATTAGAAGTTAGATTATCTTCTGAATGACGGCACTAAACTTCGCCGCATTAACTGTCATCCTAATGAAGCCCTGAAGACGGTAAGCAGACTCGTCTCAGCTTCTAATGCTGGAGCTGATCAATTACACTTCACTGTTATCACAGGAAAGTACAGCCTGGGTTAAGTATATGGCATTTTGACAATATACAAGACTGACACTCTACAACCCCTTATAATCACCCAGGTTACTACACTCATATACAAGTTATCTACACAGATTAAATGAATATTTCATCCCTCTTGCATTCCTCCCATGTACTCTCTAGAATCAGCTGGGGAATTCAGCGATATTTTCCGTAGTGCTCTGCCTGGCGGATTCTTGGCACCTCTAGATGTAGAGAGTTTATTCACCTGTATCCTAGTGGAACTATTGAAAATGATACCCAATGATACCCGCAATCGCCCATCACGACCCAACACCCAAGGTTCTTGGAACCACATTATAAGGTGTTTACACCACCGAAGTCCCATTCCCGGGCCCAGACGCCGCTTTGGCGCTCCTCAGATGGGATGGTGGTGCCGCCCCGGGCGACTGTTGTCGGCAGCCTGCTGCTTGGTGGGTTGCTCCAAGGGTTGGGGATGGGATGGCCCTTGAATTGGCTGGGGTGTTGGAGGGGCCGGTGCACTGTCGCCTGAGCCCTCCCTCTCACCGGTGGCAGAGTCGCACGGTGGGGTCTAGTCAGAGGAGTGTACCTTGAGTTTGCAGGGGTCATGGTAGGGGCCGTTGCTCTGCTGCCTGAGCCCTCCCTCTCGCTGGCAGCAGTGTCATGTATGTGTGCGCTCAGCGTTGATTGAGAGACCTTTCCTCGCTTATTCGTTCCGTGTGTCCAGACCATTTCAGCACGCCCTCTTCTGCCGTCCAATAGAAGCCGTTCTGCCCACGGAACGTGTGTCAGGGCATTGTTGCGTGTGTTCGTTCGGGTAGGCAGTGCGCTTGTCGTTCTATCGTAGGAGAAAGGTATACATTTTTCGTTCACTTGGGGAAGAGGTGCGTCCTGCAGTCACGGAGGATATGTGACTTGTGACCTTTCCTGGGTGCATATTGTCATACCGTGTGATGCGGATGTATATGGGTGGGTGTCTTGTGCAAACACTTCTGGATCTCCACTGGTCTTACTTACTGTCTCATCAAAATGGGACTACCGGGCTAGTCTTGCCATCTTCTTATAGGCACCACACACCTAATCATAACTTGCTTATTATTATCACTTTTTTCGCATAAGTACTCTTGTCAATTCCAATCAGCTCTAATTTTTACAAGCATCATGATGACAGCGTCCGTCCAATCTGTGGCCCCTAGTCCCCGGCATCATGGGGTGCTAAGAATCTCCGGGTTTCAGCCTGACTCTACTG
>JAYMFT010053815.1:0-15149 GCA_038088735.1 Panulirus argus | reverse complement strand
CTGAAACCCGGAGATTCTTAGCACCCCATGATGCCGGGGACTAGGGGCCATGGCCATAGGTTGCACAGACATTGTCGTTACGAGTTAATCAACCTTCTATGCAGTACAGTGCAAATGATTTCTGGCACTCTAGATATAAAAGTCCACTTAGCCTTCTCTTTTGTCTAAGACAACTCATTTGTAGAGATTTAAGAGGTTTTTTAGATATGACCTGCTCTATCTGAAACCATGTTCACTCTCACCTTAGAAGGAAGTTAGCCATTTGCATTCTGATTATCAATTGCAGTAACTTATGGACCACATTGCATTTGCCCTGTTCCACTCCTGTGCTACTTTTTCTTTCTCTAGTGACATCATGAACACTATTTCAAGTGGTTTGTCAAGAGTATCTGCACATATTTTGAGTAAATATGCTGTCTGCATTAACCATTTCTTTATTTATTTTATTCCATTTTCCATCTCTTACACTATAAAAGTGTTTCTTTACATTATTTTTAACTGGTTTCTTGCTCAGTTTCATGTTGTCTTCTGGTTTTTCTGTCCTTACATCTATAGAAGATCTGTTCAGCTTCTGTATCATGTCTGGTTTAAAAAGTTAAAGTTGTAATCAGGTGACTCCACACTTTTCTCTCTTCCATTATAGGCAAATTTAAGCCTCTCTAGCTTTTCCCTATAACTCATTTCTCTTAATTCTGGTGCTTTCTTTTGTTGTCCTCTTCTTTCTTTTAGCTGTTTGTGCTTCTTCAGGCGTGGTATCAAACTTGAGATGTATATTTTAGTTTTGGCCGTATGTAGGACATGAACAGCTTGCTGAGTATTTTCTTAAAACAAACATGAATTTGCTTGCATTGCTAATATATTCTAGGAGACATATGATGTCCTAACTCCTCTCCTAAGGTGGGACTCTGGCAACAGGTTAGGTTCAACTCCAATTCATTCTCATAAGGGATTCCTTTGCATATTTCCTGCTAGATGATTGTAATGTTTAGCATAATATGTAATGTTTAGCTTAATATATTGGTAAAGGTAGTTCCAATCAAACACATAATAGTCCAAAAATAATTGCTTTGCTCTGGGAAAACTTATGTTAGCTACAGTGGTCGGTTATACAGTTATGTTTGGTAAGCAGAACCCAGTTGGGCCAAAAGAAAAGCATTCATTCCCTACAAGCTTGTGACATCCTCTCTCCCCTTAACTTGAAATTTATAGGGTATATAAGATAATGTGTTTAATAGCATTTGTACCTTGTTCATAATCATGGACATGGCTGACTCCTTGCTGTATTGCAGAAATATAGAATGATTTAAGTACTACAAACAAGATATACATCCTTGGAATTATATATAAATATAGTAAAATAACTTGTTCTTCTGTTTCATTTTCAGTGTATTACATACAGTTTTGTACTCCTTGATATTACTGTCATATTCTACAAATCTACTCTCACAGGTCTGTTTATGCCTCTTCCAGACCTTGTTTTAAATTTCACTGGGCTTCCTGAAGGAACTATACAGGATGAACTTGCTTTAGGTCTCTCCTTGCATATGTCAGATTTCATTTGGCTTGAAAAACTGACATTATCCTCCCTTTCATCATCAAGTGTTTTATCGGATTCCTGAATCAAAGCTTGCCCAGAATTCATTTGTCCTGTAGCCTGCTGTGTGTCTCTCATACCATCCTCACCCCAATCCTGCATGATTTCTTCTCTCGGAGTTCCCTGCTTTGACAGCTTTACACTTCAAAATCTTATTTGATGAACATGTCTCCTGACAACTGTATTATAACACAGTTCTGTCTTATATGACAGGGGTCCAGTTACTTCCACTACAACTCTGGTAAAGAGCGAGATCCCCTACCACAATAATTCTCTACAAACACTTCATCATATACCCTAAATTTCCTCAAAGGTCTGCCCTTTTCATGATATTTCTTTTGTTTTTCTTGTTTCATTTTTACCCTTTTTTTTATGTTTGGTCTCAGTAGGTCAGAGTCCCTGTAGATTTCTACCCATTAGTACCTTTGTTAGGCAACTACCAGTTACAGCCTATGTGAACATCTATATCTTAATAGGAACCTAGACAACCTTGTTTTGGTGTCTGCTTTTCTCAATTTCTATAATCTATTTTTGAATGTTTGAACAGCTCTTTCAGCCATTTCATTTGAGCTAGGGTGAAAAGGAGCACAAAGTAACAAGGTCATACTCATTTTTCTGTATGAATGAGGACTAAATACATATTCCCTATGAATGGTCCTGCAAAATCTACATGTACTTTCTCCTGTGGCTTATCGGGGGATGGCCACACGTAAAGGGGTGCAGCACAAGATTTATTTCTATTCACCTGACAAATCTTACAAATTTCTACCTTTTGTTCAATACTCTTATCTGAATAAGGCCACCAAAGATATGATATAATAATCCCTTTATTATGGAGATACCTTGATGAGCCTCATGCTGTTCTCTTAATACACCTTGCTGCCCTGCTGTAGGAGTCACTACCCTGTTCCCTTACATCATGCATCCTTCATCTGTACTAAGTTCATCTCTACACACATAAAATGACAAACTCTGGAACCTGAACAGCTTTTGACCAACCATTCTTGATAAAATACATAATTTTGGTATATACTTGGTAATTTGCTGTCTATCTCCTGATGTGTTTAACTGCATCTGTTGAATCTTCAATGCAATCTAACAACACTTTGGTATCTTTGGAGAGTGGTACTGATCCTGGTTTCTCCGCCAATGGTAACCTACCCAGTAGGTCAGCATTTGCATTGTCACAACCAAATCTGAATTTCAACTTGTAATCATAAGCAGCAAGAGATGGCCCAACATTGTATTCTCGCACTAGTCATATTGGGCAATGCCTTGTGTTCATGTAAAAGTGAAACTATGGGTTTGTGGTCTGTGACTTATGTGAATGATCTTCCATACACATAGTTATGAAAATGGCACACCCCCAAACACTATTGCCAAACTCTCTCTGTCAATTTGTGCATAATTTTTCTCAGCATCAAGCACTGTGCATAAAGCAAAAGCAATAGGTTGTTCTGATCCATATTCATTTTAATGTGCAGGCATTGCCCCTACACCATACGATGATGCATTGCAGGACATAACAAGAGGCCTATGTGGATCATGATATACCAAAACCGCACAAGACAATAACATCTGTCTTGCTTTCTTAAAAGCAGCTTCTTGTGGTTGAAACCACTGCCACTGCACCCACTTCCTTAACAACATATACAATGGTGCAAGCCATGTAGAGATGTTCCCTGAGAATTTTACCATGAAAATTCATACCTCCTAAGAATAATCGCAATGTTTACACATCTGTTGGCCTGGGTGCATCCACTGTTGCTTTTTCTTTTCTTATACACGAATGCCCTGTGCATCAGTTGTATGTCATAAATAAGTCATACTGTGTTGGAAAAACACATTTGTCAAAATGCATCTTCAGACCTTTTTCATTTAATCTCTCAACCACCTTGGTCAAGTTTGCTCTACTTTCTGCTTTATTGCTTCCAGTGATCAACATATCATGTAAATATACAACAGTGTGTGAAATATCTCTCTACAGATTGTACATTTCTCTTTGAAATACCCCAGGTGCACTCTTGATCCCATAGGGTAATCTGTTATACCTGATTAACCCTGTGTGCGTGTTTAACTTGCAATATTTCTTTGACTCTTCATCCAATAACATCTGTTGATAAGCACTACTCCAATCCAGTTTTGAGAATGACTTACCTCTTACCAAACTGGTCAATAAGTTATATATTTTTGGAACTGGAAAAGTGTCCTTCTCAGCCACCGGGTTTACCGTCCCTTTAATGTCCCCACAAATTCTAACGTGAGGATAGCTTGGACACAACTGCTATAGGTGTTGCCCATTCAGAGCATTCCACTGGTGTGAGTGTTCCATTTGCCACTAGCATGTCCAATTCTATGTTTGTGGCCTCTCTCAAAGAAAAAGGCAGTGGGCGAGCTTTCAAAAGTTTTGGCTTTACACTACCATCTACATAAATTTTGGCCTTCCCTCTGGTATATGTGCCCAAACCTTCGTAAGATACACCATCATATTTCATTTTTGAATCCTTCACAAACTTTTCATTGCTATCCAACTGTTCCTGTACATTAAACATTGAATTCTTCCAATTATTTTGGAGTGTTTGTAACCAGTTCCTCCCTAACAAATTTTGTCTATCACCTTCTGCTACTACTAATGGAAACTCATATACTGGACCATGGTGTGTGACATGAGCTTTAATAACACCTTTAACTCTCAATTTTTCTTATGTTTATGACTTCAGTATCACATGATCTTAGGTTAGTTTCTCTTGTAAATGGGTATCTTGTCATTAAGACTCATAAATATGTTCATTAATTATGGTAAAACTTGCACCAGTGTCTATCTCCAAATCCACTTCTTGCCTGTCAATATTTAGTCTACACATAAATGGTTGAACGCTTCCCAGTTGTATCTTACTTTTGTTTCCACTTCTATGATATAGTACTGAACTGAATTCAAAATAGTCCTTTTTACCTTTCTCAACACCATTATTATTATCTAATCCTTCTTCCTGGTTTTCTACATTTTCTACACGATACATTTTACCTCCTCTTGGCAGTCCTCTTCTACCTTTTGGTGGTTCTCCTCCACCCTTATGGCACTGTTCTTCCTTTTGGTGAAGGCATTCTCTTGGGTGTGTTGTTTAGAGAAGGCTTGAAACTGCTATGAGGGAATGCCCATCCATCCTTTCTTCTCTTGGACCAGTCCTGTTGCTGAGACTGCTGACTTGTATGGGAGAAGTGGCCTACTTGTTGGCAGTTGTAGCACCTCTTGTCTCTGGCCCAACAGCTGTCTGGATGTTGAACTTCACCACATCTCCAACAGGGTGTCCCTTGTGTCTCTGCATGCAGGGATGTTATCAGTTTCATGTCTGACACATCCTTCTGTGTTGCCTCTATTGCCATTGCCAGTCATAGATTTTCTTGCACAACAGAATCTCGCCAGTCTTGGGCTCTAATGCCAGTAGTTTTGCTTGAATCTGCTCATTGTTGATACCTGTGATCAACCGGACTTGCAACATTTGATCTTGCCGGTCGTTAAAGAGCAGAAATCGCCATACTCTCTTAGTTATTTCAAGGCAGTCATATACTGGGCAACAATCTCTCCTGGTTGCCCGATTCTTTTCTGGAATCTTATTCTTGCTACTGTGTCTGACAGCTTTGGCTCATGATGTTAAGATAACACTTCACAGAGTTCTCCAAAAGCTATTTTCCTAGGATGTTTAGGCTTGCACAAATTTCTCGGTAACTTGTATATCTTAGGTCTTACCATTGCTACCAACATTTTTTTCTTCTTGACTGCATTGTTTTGCATTATTCACCAAGAAATAATGTTGCAGATGCTCCTAGTACTCAGTCCATGATTCAATGTTTAGATCAAATTCACTTACATGGCCAGCTAGAGACATTCTTACTCTTTGAAGTAAACCAACTGTAGAAATCACTTGACAATGCCAGCTGATGATCTTTGTGTGCACCCTTTTTTCCACTTTTCAATAACTTCTATAGGTTGTCCACACTAATTTCATGTGATTTGTTTCTTTACCACTTTATATTGGTCAAGGTAGTTCCAGTCAAACAGTTAATAGTCCAAAAATTATTACTTTACTCTGGGAAAACTTCTGGTAGCTACAGCAGTTGGTTATCCTTTCATATTTTGTAAAGAAAACCCAGTTAAGCCATAAAGAAAGGCATTCATTCCCTATATAGTTGTGACAATGATATTCATAATGAACATTTCTTAACTTACTTGGGTTGAATTTCCTCAGCTTTGGAGTTTGAATAGCTCCCTTTGTAAGATATTGCAGTCCATCCCACCTATCACTTTCCTTATGACTTTTGTATGATCTTCAAAGATATTCAGGTAGGAGGCCATACTTTGTGCAGCCATTCACATAGGTCAAAATATGTCTTTTGTTCCTTTCCACTAAGACTTATAAATCAAAGAAGTTTACCCATTATTCATACCTGGCGATCCAGTTTTTAATCAGCTTTCCATACAGTACATAGTCCACCCAACCTTTCCTATTGTCCAAAAGAGAACTCGGTTATAGAAATGAAAGAGGTTCATTATGCATGACCTCCTCTATCTGAAACCGTTTTTGCTCTTGCTAAGTAATTTCTCCACTGCAGAAAGTTATACATTTGCTTTTTGATTATATTTTCCAATATCTTAAAACTAAACTTGTCAGGGATATCAGTCAGTAGTTCAGCACCTCTCCATGGTTTCCTTTCATACAGACAGGAATGGAGTTTGCTTAGTTCCACTCCTGTATTACTTTGCCTTTCTTTAGTGATATCATGAACACTATTTCCAGTGGCTTGTCAAATGTATCAGCACACTTCTTCAGCAAACATGAAATTTCTTCAGGTCCATAATCTTTGCTTAGGTTAAGAAACCACTTTATATAGTTTTCTTCTAGTTATTTCAGTGCTTTCTAAAACCTCATCCCAATTCCATCTCATTGGTGATGGGCTTTAGGAACTTCCACTATAAAAAGTTTTGAACTTGTCATCATTTCCTCACATATCCTTACATAATTCTCAACAGCTTTTCCCTCTGAACCCCTTAGCTTAAATAGCTGCTCTTTAAGTGGTTGATTTATTAAAAAGTTTTGGAATTTTACCTGCCTTGTTCACAATATTCTTTTCAAAGTTTCTCTCTTCCTCGTTTCTTACCCTGCAGTATTCACTACTTGCCCTATTATACCTTAGAGTTGCTGTCTGGCTGGAGTGCTGCTCATAACTTTGCTACAGTACGTCTCAGAGTGCATGTGTTTTTTGACATCTTTTGTTAAACCATTCCTCCCTCTTTCATAACTTTCTCTCTATATTTAAGGCTGGAGATAGCCATATGCCTTATTCCTTCGTTGTAAATCACACAGAACCTTTCACTATGATGCTTTGGTTCCTGGCTACTTAAATCCATTTCCCAGTTTATGTTACCACAGAAACTTTCAAGTTTTGTGTGCCTCCCATGATTTTATCTCCTCTTTGAGTCTGGTCTCATCTCAGCTCTTCTAACATCCTTTATTTATCACAGAGTTAGACTTCAGTATTACATTATTACTTTTTCCAGTTTGTGTAACAATTATGATATTCTCACTATGTATGCTAGTACGTATGAATGTAAGATCTTGCAATGCTGGTTTATCATTCTCTCTAGTCCTAATAGGAAATTTTCTTGTGTATGATTTATGAACTTGTGCTGTGAACTTGTACCTCCATGACTCTCTATAAGAATCCAAATTCTCTTACTCTATTTCTTTATCATTGAAATCCTTCAAAATTTGTACATTACCATCCCTGAGAATTTCAACTTAACTGCTGTATGTACTATCATGATTGTTACTTCATTGTTATCTTTATACATGTGTTCTTGATATTCATAATTCTTTGTAGGATTATATCACCACTACTAGGCACTGTAGGTGTGTGTGTTTGTGTGTGTGTGTGTGTGTGTGAGTCTATCTCTTAGATCTTGATCTTGGAGGAGATAAATGGCTGTAGTGAGAGAACTGATTAGGGCTGGGAATATATCAGATGAAGATGATACAGGAATGATTAAGAATTGAATACATTGGAAATGTTTTGTGATTGGAGGTCGTGGAAATGGAGATGTTTGTCTCACTTGATGATTCAGCATATTGTGTTGAATGAAAAAGCGAGAGACGCTTTTCTAATCTGGAATTTTATGTTTTATTTTAACTCTCTGGACATGAGTTAAGGATATGTAATCATATATACTTATTTGTAAATAACCATTTATATAGTACAGGGAGGGAGTTCTGCACCCATGGGGCCCCATTTCTTGAACTATCTCTTTTTAAAGCATTTAAGATATTTGTATAATGCCAACTTTTGCAATGTCTTCTTTTAGCTTATGACATAGCACTCATAAACTCCATGATTGGTTTTGTTTTATCACCTTGGGCATGTCAAGATTTAAGCTACTGTAATTGGGTAAGTGCTAGTTTGCACTGCTGCCTTGTATTCAGATTGGTTGTTTTTGTTTACAGTAGTTTATCTTGGCTGAATTAGGCTTACTCTATTAAGTTGAAAGTGAAAACTTTTCATACATGGATGACATGGTTTGTCAAAGCAGTTCGATTTTCACACGATGCTAGTCTGTCTATACCAGCAGATTGGCCTTGATATATGTTTCTGTAGCTGATCCATATCTGATTACATACAGAAGCTTCATATATAAAAAACTTGTCATTCCTAATCTAAACATTCATTCTTTTCTTGGGCTTTAGTTTCATGTTTTCCTGTTTTTGTTCTTTTCTTGAAAATTATTCACACTTCTGTCTTTAGGTTGATGGCATGTTATCCTTAGTATTTGAGACTGCCCATCACTTACAACATTCTGAAAAATGACGCCACAAACATATTTATTTTACCACATAGGTTGTAGTCATTTTGTTTTGTTTCTCATTATCTCAGACATCAAAGTTCTACAAGTAGCACCCAAGACCACAATACCTGTCCCACTGGTGTACGCCTGGGCTCGCCTATATGTGCGACCAAACAGTCCGCTGGGGGGCGGTTGGTTGTCTTGTCAGGAACCCCTACACTGGCTTACTCTGCTTCAACCTCACCAGGAGGCTGCTGATTTACGAATATGCCCTGCGATCAACATGCATTCACCACCTTTTAGGTTTGATTACATCTTTATGTGTTTGTAATATATATTGCATTACTTTAACTTTTGTTTTCTTGATTTAAAAGCCATTAGTTTTATGCCTGTATTTCTTTGCAAAATATGAAAGGAATAAAAGTCAGTTGATTAGTTGCTATAACTACCTGTTAACTACCAATGGCAGACCCCAAAAATATTTAGGTTGTTATATTAAGTTTTTAGTTTTTTAAGAAGTCTTCATCTGATAGTTTCATGCTGAAAGATAGACCCATTTTACAATTCATAGAGTATTAGCCCCAGAATAAAGATTTTCAGCTTTCCACCTGCATTGTCAGATGTCCCAAGACGTGGTTGGTTGAGAGCAGGGGATATTGTTCAGCCAGAAAACATGCTTATATAACTGGCAAATATCTCATGCTGAAAGCACAGAGAAGTGAACCATATATGCCTATTGGTGAAAATTGTGGGATGATATAGTACATATGGTGTCTGTAAGGTATATTCCATTCAGGCAGGGGGCCCCACTGAATATAGAATGAAATATGAAGTATCTGTGTGTGACAAAGTTGCTTTTATGACATGTCGGCTGACTGGCTGAGGAGAGTTTCTACAAAGAATAAGTAAGGTTATTTCTTGCCCATCATTAAATGACCAGGTCTAGCAGGAGGGGGAATGGAATTAAATTTTAGATTTAATTTTGGGTAACAGGAAGATAGAGAAAAGATATACACAAAATAGATATATATTGCAAGTTGAGCAGCTGGTTGGACTTACTGACCTCCCTTAAGACTTGACTGTTGCCACCCAAAAAATTTGGTATTTTTTCTCTCTCTTGTCTTTCTCATGAGTGTGAGAGACATTCTACAGGGTATCTGAAGGAAAATCAGGGTTTGGACCTACCATGTCTCAGCATTTCTTGTGAAAAGGCACTGATCTTCCTAATTCTTAAATAACCACTCAACTCTGGTTTCAGGAGCTCTCTTGATTTGGGCCCATCCACAGTCAGTCACAGACTGCCTCTAAGATGACATCATTGACCCACTCACTCCTAGCATCTCACAGTTCAGAATTCTGTAGGGTCTCTAGCTACTTGCTTTTTTTTTTCTACCCTTAGGATTAGTGCCCTTTTTCTTCTTTTTTGTTATATACTTATTATGAGGATGGTTTACTGTATGTGTTCTGAGGTCACTACTTTATGGTACTTTGTATATCATCGTGATTAGATATATTTAACTCCAGAATCCTTTTTACGGAGCTCCTGCAGCTTGAAGGCTGCACTACAATCAGAAACAGAGAAGTGATATACTCGTATGGAGCTTGAAGTTCCCCTTCCCTTATTAGGCATTTCAGAATGTTCTTATTGTTTGATCTTTTATAACTATTATTGTGAAGGATGTTGTTGTTGACGTAGTCTCTTCGAAGGAAAGTGCAAGTAGGAGACAGCAAGTTAGGGGTTCTGTTACACCTGCTTTAAAGGTATAGGTTTAGAGGGCTTCAAAATTCTTTCCATACTCCCTTAAGGAAGACCATCAGTGTTTCTAAGTCTGACTCTACCAGAGGTAGAGATGCCCTTTACAGGCCTTTGGGCTTTGTCTTCAAGTAGGTTCCTCATGAAACATCTCCTTTCCAATTGGATGTCAATTCCAGAACTTGTCAGAGTTTTAGAAATTCAACAAATGAGTGTATCCATGGTTAGAAAGAGGTTTGGGATAGAGTTAACAATCCCACCCACCCTTGTTAAAAAAGATTAAGGGCAGCCCACAACTTGGCAGTTATATAGATACTCTGTGGAGATGATAAGTAAGGATTATCATAGAGCCTAGGGTGGGACCAATGCACTTTAGGGCAAGGATATCATAGAGCCTGCAGTGGACCAATTTTATCAATAGTCTGTTTTTGGTACATAAAAGGGAATCAAATGGGAATGAAAATGATTTTAGATCTTACTTTTTGTAAACACCCAATTATTGTATCATAGAGGAATTTGGGCTCTCATGGTGGTAGGGAGTCCATGAGACAAGTTTTTAGAGTATCTACAAGAAAATTTCCTCTGCCAACATGTCAAGGAGCAGATTATGATTAGATGGAGTGATACACCATCATAAATGGACCATATCTTCACATGTACTCTGTTAAGAATATTGAGAATATTGTGTGTGATACATCAAATGTTAAAAGTATTCATGTAATGCTCAAGCTTGACTATGTGATGAATGAGTTAGTTAAAAAAGCAGAGATGTGAATGAGGTAGTTAAAAGAGCAGAGATGAGACAAGACCTACAGAAAAACTGTAATCCTGGAAACTAAACAGACCTCAGCAATTTCTTTGGTAACATAGATCTGGAAATGGAGTTCAGTAGTCAAGAACAAGGGCATAGCAGTGAGAGGTTCTATGAAATATGGAGAAAAGTTTAAGAAAGAGGGAAGATTGGGTTAATGAAATAAGTCAAAAAGCAAAGGAGCTTTGAGATATGCAGTGGCAAAGATATAATTGACACTCCAGCCTGCCAGTTTGTACTGAGTATAAGAGAGCTAGGAATAAATATAGTTAGATGAGAAAGGAGGAACGAAGAAACTTTTAGAAGAATATTAGAATTCAAATGTCAGTTAAAAAGTAGTCAGTCAGGCTATAGGATTAAGATGGAGGAATTGTAGTTAATGATAAAAAGATATGTGAGGAACTGAAGAACAAGTTCAATAGTGATTTTACATTGGAAAACACTACAGCCCCAACACCAATGTGCTGGAGTGGAAAGGTTTTAGAAAGAGTTAAAATATCTAAGAAATACATAAACAAAATACTGAAGGGTTTTGCCCCATCCAAGGCTCACAGTCTGGATGAAATTTCAGCATATGTGATGCAAATATGTGGAGATACTCTAGACATACCTCTTGAAATACTGTTCAAGATGTTGCCAGAGAGAGGCAAAGTGCCAAGGGATTGCAAATAGGCAAATGTCATACCTGTTTATTAGAAAGGATACCAATAACAGGCATTGAACTATAAACCAGTGTCACTGAAACATATGGTTTTGGAAAAGATTATTAGAAAGAATATGGATGCCTTCCAACAGAGGAGATATAACAAGTTATTTCCTAAGCTTCTGGGAAAGGAGTTCATGTGTAATGGCATTCCTAGATTTCTACAAGAGAATGAGCTTTGTCTTAGACAAAAAGGAAAGCTAGATTTTTTTCTATATCTGTATAGAAGGCAAGTTAGGAAACTGGATCACCAGTCATGAATGAGTTAAATACTGCTTCAGTGGTTAGAAGATAATGTAAGTGGAAGGAAACAAAGCATGCATGTTAGAGGAGCCTTCTGAAAATGGGTCAAGGTCACCAGCGGAGTGCCACAGGGTTCTGTTCTGGGTTAATTACTCTTCTTGATTTATGTAAATGATATGTCTGCAAAGGATGCAATTTAGAGGAGCCATCTCAAAATGGGTCAGAATCATCAGTGTAGTGCAACAGGGTTCTGTTCTGGGATAATTGCTCCTCTTGATTTATGTAAATAATATGCCTGAAGGTATGAACTACCTGAGTATGTTTACACTGTAAGATGATGTAAAGGCCATGAGGGAAGTGAAAAGTGTGAAGAACTGCATCACCTTACAAAGGGACCTAACCAGACTATAACGTTGGTTTGATACAAGGATGATGAAATTCAATCCAAGCAAATGTAGAGTAATGAGGATGGGACAAAGTGAAAGAAGGCCTCAGTATAATTATTATCTATATCTATATATATTATTTATATCTGTGGTGCATGTTCCAAACTGGAACTTCCTTGAGGGGATGGCCATGTCAATAGAATCTCCATAACTAGTGAACTCCACTGCCATTTTTTAGCCTTTAGTTCCTCAACCTTAACAGGCCACTGACAGAGGGGAGCTCTTGCACAGTATTTGCAGCTGCTTATGATTATTATCTAGCAGGAAATAAGCTTCAGGATTCACTGTGTGAGAAGGTCTTGGGATTCATCATCATTCCAAACCTGCCACGTTAGGAGAATAGCTAAGGAGACAAACTGTCTGCTAGCAGGTACTAGAATAGCTTTCAAGTTTGTTTATAAGGCATTGTTTAGCAATCTACTCTTATTCAGCATAAGGGCAAAATCAGAATGTGCTTCTCAAGTTTGGTCACCATACCTAAAGAACCACAAAGACCTATTAGGGAACATCTAAAGGTAGGTAAGAAAGATGGTGCCGGAATTAAGGGATTTAAGTTACAGGGGAAAGTTAGCATTGAATGTGTCCACCTTGGAAGAGAGAAAAGTGAAGGGTGACCTGATCACAACCTTTACATTTTTAAACCAGATTGATGATGTGGCTAGTGAATAGTGCTTTCAAAGATGTAGGGATAAGACAGCCAGAGGAGGACATAGCATGAAAAAGATGTAAAAAATTCCTTTTCTTACATAAGTGGTAGACAAATGGAAAAGAATGACTAAAAACATTGGTATCTCTTTAATAGTTTATATGAATTTAAGTAGTTGTATGATAGTAGAGAATAATGTTTAAGAGGTTGGGCCCTATGAGTGTAAAACTTCCTTCCTGTTCAGTACAAATAAGTAATTACAGGTTCAAGAAAACTATGGAGCATCTGACAGACCCTAGAGTTAAACAAGTAGACAGTCAGCTTAAACTTAAAAGATACTTACCAACACAAACCAACACACCCCACAGTGAGGAAGGTTTTGGTTTTGAGAATTTATACACTAACCTGGCAGTTTGGTGCCTTTAAGTTTAAGCATAGCCCCACAATTTTTTCCTGATTCCTGAATAAAGTTGGCTTTGCTCCAAAAACTATCATATTCTGAAGTGATGATTTGGGCTAACCCCAGCAACTTTCTGTTGATTTACTTTTCAGGGAATATGCTAGACAAGATCCTTGAGACCTGAAAAGCTTTCAGAAGCAGGTTTTATAATTATTATCATCATGGACATGTCTTTCATAATTCCCTGCCAAACTTTCATGGCTAGAAAAAGACTGGGTTAAGTAATGGTGGTAGCCCCAAGTAGGCCCTTAGTGCCAGAGACTCCTTAGCTATGCCACATATCTTGGATTATGTCTCAGGTTCTTGTAGACCACCTCACCTTTTTACAGGACCTCATCCTTAGAGTCCTGGTTTCTGAGATACATATATGTGGTGCTTCTAACTCTTCTTTATGCAAAGGTTTGGAGAACACCTAACAGATGAACATTTATGTAGCAGTGTTCTTCTACTGAAGACAGTACAGTACCAATAAGTCTGTAAAGTTTTTCAGTCCTTCTTTGAAGAATATGATGTCTCAGGTGTAATTACTTACTTGTAATGTACGGGGAAGAAGGTTTACGCTTGTAGGGCCCTATCTCTTGAACATTCTCTACTATCATGCAGCTTCTCAAATAGATGTATGCTGTTGGCATAACTGTGTTCATAGTCATTCTGTTCTGTTCATTCACCACTCTTATACTTTAAAAGTATTTTTACTCCCAATTTGATAAGTTTCATGCATAATTTCATTTATGTCCTCTAGTTGCTCTCTACCTACATCTCTTGGAGAACTATTCACTGTCCACATCGTGGATCTCTTTACAAAACTTTAAGGTTTTGATTAGGTCACCCCTCACTCTTCTTTCTTCCAAGTTGGGTAAATTTAAAGCCTCAAGCCTTTCCCTGTAACTTTTTTCTGTTAATTCTGGTACCATCTTTATTGCCTTTCCCTTGAACTTCTCTGAGCTCTTTGTGCTTCATTAGGTAACCTAAACTGAGAAGCATATTCAAGCTCTGGACTTATGTCAGATATGAATAGTTTACTAAGTATTACCTTATTCATAGACTTGAATGCTATTTTGATATTTAGCAGTAGACAGCTTGTTTCCTTAACTTTTCTCCTAATGTGGGACTGTGGTGATAGGTTAGGGACAAAATCAACTCCCAGATTCGTCTGACACATAGAATCTTGAAGCTTATTTCTAGCTAGATAATAATCATCTTGATATCATCTTTTGATTTGTCCGATCTGCGTTACTTTAGATTTGCTTTTGTTGAATTTCATGAACATTGTTTCAGACCAGCTTTGGAGACTGTTTAGGTACCCTTGTAAGCTGATGCAGTAAGCCTCCTCACTCTTCACATCCCTTACAACCTTTGCATCTTTTTTTTTTTTTTTTTTTTTTTTTTTTTTTTTTTTTTTTTAGGTGAGACGGCACAGCAGCTGAGGCCCTAATCAAGGCCATCCCATTAATGCTATATCTGGGAGCAATGAAGAATGTGTGGAAGGAGAGAACATTATCTCGGAATAGAGTGAAATGGAACGATGTGGTATACTGGGGTTGACGTGCTTTTAGTGGATTGATCCAGGGCATGTGAAACGTCTGGGGTAAACCATGGAAAGGTCTGTGAGGCCTGGATGTGGAAAGGGAGCTGTGGTTTCGGTGCATTACACATGA
>JAYMFT010053804.1:0-15149 GCA_038088735.1 Panulirus argus | reverse complement strand
AAAAAAAAAAAAAAAAAAAAAATATATATATATATATATATATATAATCTCATCTGTTTACCTATCTCTGTCTCCCTCTTTTCAATGCTCTAGTAAGATTACACCTTGAATATGTGGTCCAATTCTAATCCCCAAACTACAAGAAGGATGAAGAAAAGCTGGAAAAAGTTCAGTGATGGGTATCTGAACTGAATCCAGCTCTGAGAAATCTGACGTATGAAGGGAGGCTAAGAAGGATTGACTTGATTGACTTTGCAATAATCTAATACAAGTTTTCAAAATTTTAAGTAAATTTGACAATGTAGATGACAAATATCTTTTTGAAATGTAAGAAAATACAATTAATAGAACATTCAGAATAAAACCTAAAGTCAAAACATGTTAAACTGATTTGTGTAAAAGTTTCTTTGCAAAAGCATTGAATTAAAACTAGGTTGCCATCAAATGTTGTTAATGCCAAGTCTTTACATATCTGCAAAAATTGCTTAGACAGTTTCATCATTGGCTCAGGTATCTACTGAATGAACACAAGGAAAAAACTAATGTACATATACATTAGTTCCGGTTTCTCCTTTCACACCCCAACAAGATATTTTAGTGCATCAGAGTGTGAGATAGTGTGACCAGAATTTATTGTACAATTTTTCTTTTAGTTCAATATTCTATCCTTGCCTTATCCACTTTGAATGGAATAAGTAAAGTTTAACAGACAACCTAGACATGGGCCAATGGGCACTCTGTTGTTTGTCTTCTCCTTGTACTACTGTGTACACTCACACTCTTTTTCTCTACTTCTCTATTTATCTCTATGTATATTTCATCTATACTTCCATCTCTCTCTTGTCATCTCATTTCCCTTACTATAATATGTAATTCATGATTTGACTATGCCTACAGCAGAGTGCTGTCTCTTATGCATAAAAGTATTATTTTCACTTTACTATATTATGATCCCTGCAAACTCATTGAATATTTTGTTTTCTTATCATTGAAGTTCTTTCTGTTTCAAATGATAAATCCAGCATAAAATCTTCAATTTTTGGAGGACTTGGACAGAGGATAAGTCGTAATCAGATAAATCTTATTGGTTCTTAATTTTTCCTAAGTAAATACTTAGCATCAGTAGTACTATATCAATAAGTCAACCACTGTCACTGAAGACTTGTATTATTTCAGACGAGAATATGGTACATTAGATTAATAATATTAGCTAAAGATGCCGAGATACATGGAAAAACTAGTAAAGATGATATCGAGGAAAAGGAGGTAGGGGGTGGGGAAGAGTATTATCAGTTGTGGAAGACTTGAAGTAGCTCAGATAGTGTAGCCTGATGACACTTACCTTCATGGCAGGTTCAGGGAGCCTTCTACGTCCTGGGTGTTGGTATCATCCTAGCCACCACCTCCCTCCTGATGGAATTGGTCCTATATACCTGCATGAGAGTCTCTTGTAGTGGTTCCAGTGTGTTTGCCTAATTCTGTTGGCAAGAGCGAGGGCTGACTCTATATTCACCAGATTTGTTGACTACATAAAAACAGTGTCTGTGAGAATTTTTTTTATCAGTTAATATAATCAGTTATAACTGTGAAGAACTTGTAGAAGTTCTCATGAGTCACTTCTCTAATCTTTGTATTTGTACTTTGTCATTATATCTTTATCTTACCAGGGCTGTCCCTTCCTCTACACTCTGTATGCTCTCAGCAAAGGGTCCCAATTGCAAGAGGGGCCCCTTGTCCCAACCATTACATGGCATCCTTTAGAAAGCAGGATATTGTGTCCCAGACAGCCTAATTTTTCCTGGGACATGCCCCCAGGCTCCCGTAAGAGTTCATGATTTAGGTAGGAGTTTGAAGAGTAGAGTGGCCCAGAAAAGAGACTCAGCTTAGGGCCCCCAAAATGATAGGGCCGACCATGGTCAGTTCCATTTATATAACTCGCACTAAGATTAGGCAAAGCAGAAAGATCTTTAACTTCGTCTCTTCTAAGATTATTGCTGAAACCCATTATCTCATGAACATTTTCTTCATATCAAGAGATAGAAATGCATACAGATGTCAATTAGCTATCAAACCTTTGAGCCTGGTCAACAAGACAGTGATTTATTGAAATGGAGAGATATTATAATCAATATTTTCATGTAATTCCATTGTGCATTTGTCCATGCCAATTTATCCTGAAACAAATAAAAAAATCTGCTTATGAATCTGTATTTCAAAACTGAGCACCCTTCCCCCTTTATAGAAATTATTACTGTATATGTAGCCAACAGTGTTCAGAGTTCCTTGATGTATTGTTTATTGTGATGGTTGCCTATTTTTATGGGTAGTCAAATTAATATTATCATTCATATATACTTTAAATGCAACGGAGTTCAAAAATATACTTTTTTGTGGTTGTATAAGTTGGTGAAAGTTGGTTCTGAGTCATCTGACTTTTGTAAAATAGTTTACTTTGAAATTTTAAACAAAAAGTGAATATGCAATGCACTTCAAACCCTTTTTTCACCATTTTTAGTGGAATCTTCTTTCTAAGATAGACCTTCTTAGGCTGTAGGTATGGACAGAGTTAGGTGTTTACTGTTTCATCTGTTATGTTAGACATAACTGTCTTAAGTTTTAAACAGCTGCAAAATACTTGATTGTCCTGATGTTGTAAACCATCATAGTAGTGTCCTGAGCTTGTAACACCATATATAACTGCTCTGAGCTCATAACATCTTACATAACTAATGTATAGCACTTGCCACAGAGAAAATAAGTTAGAAACAGTTTTTTGAGTCAACTGACATGTGCAAGATTGAAAGGGTGAGTGTTTGTAGACAATACCTGCAATCCAGGTGTATGTCAGGCAAAGAGTGAAGATAGCAACCTTTGCCAGGGAGGGAACTTGACATATATTGTAGTGCTGGCTTACTGTCATCATTACTAATCCTCCTCTTACCCAGGCAGTAGCACCTTCAAAAGGGATAGGTAGCTAGGGAGGTGCCATTTGCTTTGCTAGCCTGTTTTTACCATTATATTTAAATCATTGCTTCTCATAACCTTATTATAGACCATCAGATCCCTTGTTGTCTGTCCTTCCCATTTTCTTTGTTGCTATACATTGTGTTCACATACTAGCCTGGATACTGAGATTATAATGCATGATGCACCAGTTGGAAAAGTGATCCTGTAATGTTCAAGTCTGATGCTGTGGTAAATGAGGAATTTGAGTGAGCAGAGGTGATACAAAACTAAGGAGGAGATATAATCAAGGAAACTGCAACCTTAACAATTCCTATGGAAATGTTATTCAGTAACTTGGAACCATTGCATTGTGGTTAGAGGTTCTGTGAAATTTGCAGTGGAATAGAATCTATGTACCTCAAGCCTAAGTTGTGGAGAGGATATTATGAAAGTAGGGAAGAATGGTTTGTTATTAGATGTCAAAAAGCAAAGGGGTTTTGAGATCTGCAATGTTGAAGAATTAGGTGACACTCCAACCAGCCTACATTTGTAAGAAAGACAGGAGAAATCCAAAACTTTCATAAATTTGAGAGGAATGAAATGTCAGTTAAAGAGCAGCTAATGAGGCTGAGGGATTAAGAGGGTAGAAATGTACAGGGTAATGTATGGATATGTGAGAAATTGAATAATAAATTCAACAATGTTTTCAGTTGATATAAATCCCTGATACTAGTGAGATGGAGTGGAGAGGAGATTGCAGAAAATATTGAGATATTTTGAAAAGACAGTGACAGAATACTAAAAGTTCTTGGCCCTCATAAGGCTCTTGGTTCTGGTGAAAATCACCATGTGCTGAAGATGTTAAAGATGTGTGCCCTCGTGATACTAACAGACACCAGATTTCGAAAAGAAAGAGAATCACTGAACATCCTCCACAAACGATTCAACCAGTCCACTTTAAACTATGCCACACTTGTCAGATCTCCATCCTTCCAAAAGCAAATATAACAAAGCTGCAGACAACACAAAATTGTTCATTCAGAGTATGCAAACACAGCATCTGCAGAGTGAAAATAAGATCCTGATACAGTACAATCTCACTGCAACATGCTCGTCGCCAGTTCTATTCAACAGTGGTGCTTGAGGCTATCCAGGGAGCCGTATGAACATAGTGAGATAATATACCCGAATTTGACAGGGCACATTTCTGAGCCTAAAATCTTCACAGGTACACAGACCTGTGGTGCTTGTGGGCATCCAGGTAGCCATATGAACATGTTCAGATAATATACCCGAACTAAACGAGGCACTTTCCTCGCTCTAAAATCACAACAGGTACGGACCTCTGGTGCTTGAGGGCATCATGGGAGCCTTACGAACATATTGAAATAATATATCCAAGTTTGACATGGCACTTTTCTGAACCTAAAATCTTCACAGGTACGGACGGACCTGTGGTGCTTGAGGGCATCATGGGAGCTGTATGAAAATGTTGAGATAATATACCCAAGTTGAACGAGGCACTTTTCTCAGCCTAAGATCGCCACAGTATGTACCTGTGGTGCTTGAAGGCATCCAGACAGCCATACAAACATAATGAGATAATATACCCATGTTTGACAGGGCACTTTTCTAAGCCTAAAATTACCACAGGGCGTCCAGGGAGCCGTACAAACATATTGAGATAATATTCTCGAGTTGGACAGGGCATATTTCTGAGCCTAAAATCACCACAGGTACGGACCTGTGGTGCTTGAGGGCGTCCAGGGAGCCATAAGAACATGTTCAGATAATATACCAGAGTTGAATGAGGCACTTTTCTCAGCCTAAAATCACCACAGGTACAGACCTGCGGTGCTTGAGGGCATCATGGGAGCTGTACGAAAAAGTTGAGATAATATACTCAAGTTGGACGAGGCACTTTTCTCAACCTAAAATCATCACAGGTACGTACCTGCAGTGCTTGAGGGTATCATAGGAGCTATACGAAAATGTTGAGATAATATATCCCAGTGGCACAAGGCACTTTTCTCAGCCAAAAATCATCACAGGCGTCCAGGGAGCCATACGAACATGTTCAGATAATATACCCGAGCTGAATGAGGCACTTTTATCAGCATTAAATCACCACAGGTACAGACAGACCTGTGGTGCTTGAGGGCATCATGGGAGCTGTACGAAAAAGTTGAGATAATATACCCAAGTTGGACGAGGCACTTTTCTCAGCCTAAAATCACCACAGGTACGGAACTGTGGTGCTTGAGGGCATCATGGGAGCCTTACGAACATATTGAAATAATATATCCAAGTTTGACATTGCACTTTTCTGAGCCTAAAATCTTCACAGGTGCTTGAGGGCATCATGGGAGCTGAATGAAAATGTTCAGATAATATACCCAAGTTGGAAGAGGCACTTTTCTCAGCCTAAGATCGCCACAGGTACGTACCTAATGTGCTTGAGGGCATCCAGACAGCCATACAAACATATTGAGATAATATACCCATGTTTGACAGGGCACTTTTCTAAGCCCTACAAACATATTGAGATAATATTCTCGAGTTGGACAGAGCATATTTCTGAGTCTAAAATCGCTTGAGGGCATCCAGGTAGCCACATGAACATGTTCTGATAATATACCCAAGTTGAACGAAGCACTTTTCTCAGCCTAAAATCACCACAGGGACGGACCTGTGGTGCTTGAGGGCTTCAGGGGAACCTTACGAAAATATTGAAACAATATATCCAAGTTTGACAGGGCACTTTTCTGAGCCTAAAATCTTCACAGGTACGGACGGACCTGTGGTGCTTCAGGGCATCATGGGAGGTGTACGAAAATGTTGAGATAATATACCCGAATTAGACAAGGCACTTTTCTCAGCCAAAAATCACCACAGGTATGGACCTGTGGTCCTTGAGGGTGTCCAGGGAGCCATACGAACATGTTCAGATAATATACCCGAGTTGAATTAGGCACTTTTCTCAGCCTAAAATCACCACAGGTACATACCTTTGGTGCTTGAGGGTATCATAGGAGCTATACGAAAATGTTGAGATAATATACCCGAGTGGCACGAGGCACTTTTCTCAGCCAAAAATCATCACAGGTACCGACCTGTGGTGCTTGAGGGCGTCCAGAGAGCCATACGAACATGTTCAGATAATATACGCGAATTGAACGAGGCACTTTTCTCAGCCTAAAATCACCACAGATACGGACCTGTGGTGCTTGAGGGCATCCAGGGAGTCGTACGAATATATTGAGATAATATACCCAAGTTTGACAGGGCACTTTTCTGAGCCTAAAATCGCCACAGGTACGGACCTGTGGTGCTTGAGGGCATCCAGGGAGCTGTACAAAAATGGAGATAATATACCAGAGTTGGACGAGGCACTCTTCTCAGCCTAAAATCACCACAGGTACTGACCTGTGGTGCTTTAGGGCATCTTGGGAGTCGTACGAACATGTTGAGATAATATACCCGAATCGTACAGGGCACTTTTCTGAACCTAAAATTGCCACAGGTATGGACTAGTGGTGGTTGAGGGCACCATGGGAGCCTTACTAGCATACTGAAATAATATATCCAAGTTTGACATGGCACTTTTCTGATCCTAAAATCTTCACAAGTATGGACCTGTGGTGCTTGATGGCATCATAGGAGCTGAACGAAAATGTTCAGAAAATATACCCAAGTTGGACGAGGCACTTTTCTCAGCCTAAAATCACCACTGGACACCCTCAAGCACCTGTGGAGCTTGAGGGCGTCCAGGGAGCTGTATGAAAATGTTGAGATACTATACCCGAGTTGAACGAGGCACTTTTCTGAGCCTAAAATCTTCACAGGTCAGACCTGTGGTGCTTGAGAGCATCATGGGAGCTGTATGAAAATGTTGAGATAATATACCCAAGTTGGACGAGGCACTTTTTTCAGTCTATGATCGTCATAGGTACGTACCTGTGGTGCTTGAGGGCATCCAGAGCCTTACGAACATATTGAGATAATATACCCAAGTTTGACACAGCACTTTTCTAAGCCTAAAATTTCCACAGGTATGGACCTGTGGTGCTTGAGGGCGTCCAGGGAGCCATACGAACATGTTCAGATAATATACGCGAATTGAACGAGGCACTTTTCTCAGCCTAAAATCACCACACGTACGGACCTGTGGTGCTTGAGGGCATCAGGGGAGGTGTACGAAAATGTTGAGATAATATACCCGAATTAGACGAGGCACTTTTCTCAGCCAAAAATCACCTGTGGTGCTTGAGGGCATCTAGGGAGTCGTACGAACATGTTGAGATAATATACCCGAATTGGACAGGGCACTTTTCTGAACCTAAAACTGCCACAGGTACGGACTAGTGATGCTTGAGGGCGTCCAGGGAGCCATACGAACATGTTCAGATAATATACCCAAGTTGAACGAGGCACTTTTCTGAGCCTAAAATCTTCACAGGTATGGACCTGTAGTGCTTGAGAGCATCAGGGGAGGTGTATACGAAAATGTTGAGATAATATACCCGAATTAGACGAGGCACTTTTCTCAGCCAAAAATCACCACAGATACGGACCTGTGGTGATTGAGGGCATCTAGGGAGTCGTACGAACATGTTGAGATAATGTACCAGAATTGGAAAGGGCACTTTTCTGAACCTAAAACCGCCACAGGTACGGACTAGTGGTGCTTGAGGGCGTCCAGGGAGCCATAAGAACATGTTGAGATAATATACGCGAATTGAACGAGGCACTTTTCTCAGCCTAAAATCACCACATGTGGTGCTAGAGGGCATCATGGGAGCCATACGAACATTTTGAGATAATATACCCGAGTTTGACAGGGCACTTTTCCGAGCCTAAAATCTTCACAGGTACGGACCTGTGGTGCTTGAGGGCATCAGGGGAGGTGTACGAAAATGTTGAGATGATATACCCGAATTAGACGAGGCACTTTTCTCAGCCAAAAATCACCACAGATACGGACCTGTGGTGCTTGAGAGCATCTAGGGAGTCGTACTAACATGTTAAGATAATATACCCGAATTGGACAAGGCACTTTTCTGAACCTAAAACTGCCACAGGTACGGACTAGTGGTGCTTGAGGGCGTCCAGGGAGCCATACGAACATGTTGAGATAATATACGCGAATTGAACAAGGCACTTTTGTCAGCCTAAAATCACCACATGTTCGGACCTGTGGTGCTTGAGGGCATCATGGGAGCTGTACAAAAAAGTTGAGGTAATATACCCAAGTTGGATGAGGCACTTTTCTCAACCTAATATCTCCACAGGTACGTACCTGTGGTGCTTGAGGGTATCATAGGAGCTATACGAAAATGTTGAGATAATATACCCTAGTGGCATGAGGCACTTTTCTCAGCCATACAAACATGTTCAGATAATATACCCGAATTGAACGAGGCACTTTTCTCAGCCCAAAATCACCACAGGTACGGACCTGTGGTGCTTGAGGGCATCCAGGGAGTCGTATGAATATATTGAGATAATATACTCAAGTTTGACATGGCACTTTTCTGAGTCTAAAATCGCCACAGGTACGGACCTGTGGTGCTTGAGGGCATCAGGGGAGGTGTACGAAAATGTTGAGATAATAAACCCGAATTAGACGAGGCACTTTTCTCAGCCAAAAATCACCACAGATATGGACCTGTGGTGCTTGAGGGCATCTAGGAAGCCGTACGAACATGTTGAGATAATATACCCGAATTAGACAGGGCACTTTTCTGAACCTAAAATCGCCACAGGTACGGACTAGTGGTGCTTGAGGGCATCAAGGGAGCCGTACGAACATGTTGAGATAATATACCCGAGTTGAAAAAGGCACTTTTCTAAGCCTAAAATCACCACAGGTATGGACCTGTGGTGCTTGAGGGCATCATGGGAGCCGTACGAACATTTTGAGATAATACCTGAGTTTGACAGGGCAATTTTCTGAGCCTAAAATCTTCACAGGTACGGGTGGTGCTTGAGGGCATCATGGGAGCTATACGAAATTGTTGAGATAATATACCCAAGTTGGACGAGGCACTTTTCTCAGCCTAAAATTGCCACAGTTACGTACCTGTGGTGCTTGAGGGCATCGAAAGAGCCGTACGAACATATTGAGATAATATACCCAAGTTTGACAGGGCAGTTTTCTGACCCTAAAATCTTCACAGGTACGGATGGACCTGTGGTGCTTGAGGGCATCCAGAAAGCTGTACAAAAATGTTGAGATAATATACCAGAGCTGGACGAGGCACTTTTCTCAGCCTAAAATCACCACAGGTATGTACCTGTGGTGCTTGAGGGTGTCCAGAGAGCCGTACAAACATATTGAGATAATATACCCAAGTTTGATAGGGCACTTTTCTAAGCCTAAAATTGCCACAGGTACGGGGACCTGTGGTGCTTGAGGGCATCCAGGGAGCCGTACAAACATATTGGGATAATATTCTCGAGTTGGACAGGGCATATTTCTGAGCCTAAAATCGCACAGGTACGGACCTATGGTGCTTGAAGGCATCCAGGGAGCCAAACGAACATGTTGAGATGATATACCCGGGTAGGACGAGGCACTTTTCTGAGCCTAAAATCACCACAGGTTCATACGTACCTGTGGTGCTTGAGGGCATCCAGGGAGCCATGCGAACATATTGAGATAATATAACCGAGTTGAACGAGGCAATTTTTTCAGCCTAAAATCACCACATGTTCGGACCTGTGGTGCTTGAGGACGTCCAGGGAGCCGTACGAACATATTGAGATAATATACCCAAGTTGGACGGGGTACTTTTCTGAGCCTAAAATCGCCACAGGTACGGATCTGTGGTGTTTGAGAGCATCCAGGGAGCCATACGAACATGTTGAGATAATATACCCAAGTTGGACAGGGCACTTTCCTGAGCCTAAAATCACCACAGGTACGGACCTTTGGTGCTTGAGTTCATCCAGGGAGCTATATGAACATATTGAGATAATATACCTAAGTTGGTCAGGGCACTTTTCTCAGCCTGGCATATGGCATGCACACCATAGAAACCTACCTTTGGATGTAGGGAGAGCTTAGTTCCCAAGTGAGGCAAAATGGGTTCATATAGCCTCATAAATGTTAAAGTTAGATTCTCCTGTTCTTTGCTTAGAGGTCTTACCTTGCATAAGGAAAAGGTTTTTCAGATTTCAGAACTTTAATACTTTTTCTTTTATAATTAGAATAAGCTTAACTTCATTCAGGTTTAATTTTCTCTCTTCTGTTCTAATTTTTGTTTCATACCAGAAACAAAGTGGTGTATACAAGTAGAGTGTGCTGTTTAAAGGTGATGATCACCACACAACAATTAATCATACATAAAACTGTCTCCTGTGCTAAATAAAAAGTAATTTAATTGCAGTGTAGAAGCTGGATCATCAGAATTCTTATTTCAGGAGAATGAAAGTTAACAGCTGTATTTAACATCCCCTTTGAAACTATATTTCCTGAGTCAATGAAAAAAATCAGCAAAGCAGGGAGTTTATTAACATGGCTTCATACATTCCTCTATATATGCATATTCTTCATTGTATAATGTGGCACATAATTTTCTGCCAAACTGTGGAAAGCACTAACAGGCTAACATAGTTTGTTCATCAAGATGATGTCATTATAGTAAAGTCTATCAATCTGTCGATATCTCTGATGCCCGTTCCCTCCAGGAACACCCATCAAGGGGATGGTCACAAGATGAATTTACTATCGTGTAATCATACATTTACAAAATGGTAAATTCATCCTGTGTTTCATTCATGATAACATGAACAATATTAATTACTTATATCAGTAATCAAAAAGATTGAAAAATATCTTTATTGAAATAATTTATGACACCAAGATGCTTGTGAAGGCCTGAAAATTTCATTTTCCATGTTCTAGACAAAGCTAGACATACCTGCACTGTTTCACTACTTCCTGAGGATGGCATCCAATAAGACAAACTGACTTAATCCTGGACTTCAGTATGTAATAATGATCAGCTCCAGTAACAGATACAAATGATGAGGAATACATCATTTGGGTTTCTGTCTGCATATGAGACCATAAATATGCTCAAAAATATTCTAATGATTTAATATTTTATACTTCTTAAGTCACCTACACAATACCCTGTTAAAAAGCGGACAACTTCAGATATATGCACAATTCATAATCACTACAAGCTCTCATTAGAATATGGAACTTATTACGAGACACCATAAATAATCACCCATCACGTAGACTGCATCCAATATAAGAAATGTAGGCCAGAACATCCTGCTTCTGTTGGAATGCTTAAGAACTGATCAATATATACTTGCATATGAAGTTTCATGATTGTACATAAAAAGGTTCTTCCTCTACTTCCTAAAAGCAAACTAATAAATGCCTTAGTTTGAACTTTTTATGAAGAAACAATGACAACAGGCCCTTTAAATATTCAAAGTTTTCCCTGAACTTCACTGAAAATGAGGTTAAAGGAAATATTTGTTTACAAATGAAAGACTGCATATCAAATGTGCTGGCAGAAACGTGGACAGGGAGGGAGCTCCATAATCATAAATGCAGGGAGATGGGGAATGATATACCTCTAGAACAGACAAACTACTAAACAAAAGAAAAGTTCTATCCAGTCCTTTTAGAAATAATCATACTCTTCCTCTAGATAAACTATTTAACAAAAGGTTTAAATCATCATTTCAAAAATATTTCATGTACTTCAGAATAAGCCGGTATACATACCAATCAGCATCAGTTCCCCACAGAAAATCAATATGGTTAAAATTAGGTACCTTTATCCTGAATGGTAGATTTGGTAAATGTGCTGCAAGATGAGCTACATCCTGTAAAAGCAGAGAAAATATGAAATGAAAAATCTTATAATAAAGCATCACAGTCAAAAGCAAGCAAAAAGTTGCACATTTTTATGTTTCAGTTTTTCACTATGGTAGTAGGACTCTTAAGTTGGCTATATATAAATTGATTAATTGCTGAATTTTCTTCCTATCTTAATGTCATATATGTTGGATATTTTTCTTTCTTTGAATTTTTTCCTCCAATGTCACATTCAAAGCCATTTTCCTATAGCTTATTCTCATATTCACAGCAGTACATAATTTGAACATGGTTGTGTAATGTTTGAATACTTGGAGCATTCTGTTATTTGAAAGGGTACTGACAGTAGAGTACTGCTAACTCATGATGGACCAAGATGAAAGTTATCTCAGTTTTTGCATGCAGATGGTCTTTCCGCTCCTCCGTAGTCTGTCCACTAGATAAATGAGATCCTACCTTGGTTAGTATCAGGGTCTAGTTCATTACAGCTCTAGTAATTGATGAGGAAACCCATTGTCATCATCTTTAACAGATTGAATCATGACTCAACCACAGCCATTTCCACTAGTTTGGGTAGTCAGCCAATCAACACCAACCAACAGCTGGCACCATCATCTCATATGTTGACATGTAGAGATGCTTTACTCTATTAGAAAGACTGTTAGCCTTTTAATGATCAGTAGGCCCCCCCCCCTTTTTTTTTTTTATCAAAACTGCTCCAGATTTATACATTTATGATTTTACTAAATTATCTTTGGTCATCATGTACATTTGATAACTGTGTAAGCTGGGGTTAACATACTCTTCCCCTCCACCTTCTCTTGCACATGATATACCTGTAGTTAAAATCTGAATCATGCTTAACTATTTACTCATTTTTTTTTTTTTCCTATACTACTAATCCTCAGTAACCACCATTCCAATTATTCACAAAAAATTAACTTTCTGTTTGCCATGTATTGAGAACTCTCTCTCTCTCTCTCTCTCTCTCTCTCTCTCTCTCTCTCTGTGAGGGATTCAATTGAGCAAGTAAGAGAGAGGTGTGCTAAGAGGAAGAGTATGCTTGAGAGAGCTGAAGAGGGTGAGCTCAAATGGTTTGGACATAAGGAGAGAATGAGTGAAGAAAGGTTGACAAACAGGATATATGTGTCAGTAGTGGAGGGGCCAAGGAACAGAGAGAGACCAAATTGGAGACAGAAGGATGAAATAAAGATTTTCAGTGCTGCAAGCCTGAACATGCAGAAGAGTGAAAGGCATTCACAGGATTGAGCGAACTGGTACGACGTGGTATACGGTGGCAACATGTTGTCATTGGACTGAACCTGGGTATATGAAGCAGCCAGGGAAAAACATGGAATGCTCTGTGAGGCCTGATTGTGGATAGGGGCTAAAGTTTTGGTGCACTGCACCTCACTGAAACAAAAAGGTTATGAATGAATGAGACCTCTCTTCATCTGTTCCTGGCACAAGCTTGCTAATGCGTGAAACTACAAATAAGTATAAAAAAAAAAAAAAAAAATATTCACAGTAAAATGAAGTATGACAAAAAAAAATATTCATAGTAATGTGGATTGGATGGTACTGCAGTTAAATTTATGAAGTAAGGGGGTGACTGTGTTCTTGACTGGTTGCTAGGATAAATTCAATGTATGTACGGATCATGGTGAAATGCCTAAGGATTGGTGGAATGCATATATAGTGCCATTTTATAAAGGCAAAAGGAATAAAGGTGAGTGTTCAAACTACACAGGCATAAATTTGCAAAGTATACCTTTAAAACTGTATGGAACAGCAATAATCAAGAGGGTAAGGCAGGTACAGAGCATCAGACTAGGGAGGAGCTGTGTGGTTTCAGAAGTGGTAGAGGATGTGTGAATCAGGTGCTTGCTATGAAGAATGTGTGTGAGAACACTTAGAAAAAGAGATGGATTTGTATATGACATTTATGGATCTTGAGAAGGCATATGATAGGGTTGATAGAGATGCTTTGTGGAAAGTCTTAAGAATATATAGCGTGGGAGCTAAGCTGCTAAAAGCATTGAAAAGTTTTTATCAAGGCTGTAAGGCATGTGCAAGAGTAGAAAGAGAGGAGAATGAATGGTTCCTAATGAAGGTAAGTTTGTGTTAGTGGTGTGATGTTACCATGGTTGTTTAATTTGTTTAAGGATGGTGTGGTGAGGGAGGTAAATGAAAGTCTTGGAGAGAGGGCGAGTATGCAGTCTGTGGGGAATGAAAGGGTCTGAGAAGTGGGTCAGTTGTTGTTCACTGATAATTCAACACTGGTGGCTGATTTGAGTGAGAAACTGCAGAAGTCGGTGACAGAGTTTGGAAGTGTGTGTGAAAGGAGAAAGTTGAGAGTGAATGTGAATAAAAGCAAGGTTATTAAGTTCAGTAGGGTTGAAGGACAAGTTAGTTGAGATGTAAATTTGAATGGGGAAAAATTGGAGGTGGTAAAATGTTTTAGATATCTGAGAGTGGACTTGGCAGTGAATGGAACCAAGGAAGCAGAAGTGAGTCGTAGGGTGGGGAAGGGGATGAATGTTCTGGGAGTGCTTAAGAATGTGTGGAAAGGGAGAACATTATCTGGGGGGTAAAAATGGATACCTTTGAAGGAATAGTAGTTCCAACATTATTATATGGTTGCAAGGCATGGGCTACAGATAGGGTTGTGCGGAGGAGGGTGGATGTGTTGGAAATGAAATGTTTGAAGACAATATGTGATTTGATCAAGGAAGTAATGAAAGGGTAAAAGAGATGTATGATAATAAAATAATTGTGACTGAGAGAGCAGAAGATGGTGTGTTGAAATGAATGAAAAGATGATATATGTGGTCAGAAGTGGAGGGAACAAGGAGAACAGGGAGACCAAATTGGAGATGAAGGATGGAGTGAAAAACAGTTTTAGCAATTGGGGCCTGAACATGCAGGAGGGTGAAAGGCATGCACAGAACAGAGTGAACTGGAATTATGTAGTATACTGGGATCAACGTACTGTCAATGGCCTGAACTAGGGCATGTGAAACAACCAGGTTACACCATGGAAAGGTCTGTGGAGCTTGGATGTGGATAAGGAGCTGTGGTTTCGATGCATTACACATGACAGCGAGCAGATGTGGCCTTTCTTCTTGTTTCCCTGCACTACCTCACTGACCCAAGAGGGTAGTGATTGGGTGTGGGAGAGAAGAAGGGAATGCATATGCTATCTTTTTCCTTTTCCTTCATGTGTTTGTGCTTTCGTGTGGGGAGGGGTGGCATTGGAAATGGATGATGGCAAGCAGGTATGAATATATATATATATATATATATATATATATATATATATATATATATATATATATATATATATATATTTTTTTTT
>JAYMFT010053803.1:0-29674 GCA_038088735.1 Panulirus argus | reverse complement strand
TGTGTGTGTGTGTGTGTGTGTGTGTGTGTGTGTGTGTGTGTGTGTGTGTGTGTGTGTGTGTGTGTATGTGTGTGTTTTGTGAATGTGTGTGTGTGTTTGTGTGTGTATGTGCGTGTCTGTGTGTGTATGTGTATGTCTGTGTATGTGTGTGTGTGTGCATATTTGTGTATGTTTTGTGTGTGTGAATGTGTGTGTGTGTGCGTGTGTGTATATGCGTGTGTATGTGTGTGTGTTTTTTGTGTGTGTATGTGTGTGTCTGTGATTGTATGTATTTGAGTGTGTGTGGGTGTATATGTGTGTTTGTGTGCTTTTGTGTGTGTATATATGTTTTGTTTTCTTTTTGTGTATGTGTTTTTGCGTGTGTATGTGTGTATGTATGGGTGTGTGTGAATGTGTGTGTGTTTGTGTGTGTGCATGCGTGTGTGTGTGTGAATATGTGTATGTGTGTGTGTTTGTGTGTGTGTGTGTGTATATGCATGTGTGTGTATGTATGTGTGTGTGTGTTTGTGTGTGTGTGTTTTTATGTGTGTATATATTTGTGTGTGTGTGTGTGTGTGTGTGTGTGTGTGTGTGTGTGTGTGTGTGTGTGTGTATATTTTTGCTGCATATATGACACCGTTTCTCTGTCTGTCTGTCTGTTCGAGGAGTAAAATTCTATATGAGTCCTTTTACAAGAGTGGACGAAGTTAGTTCTGCAAGATTAGCATTCCTAATCATCGGGTCACTATGAATTATAATGCTCGGATCACATAACTCCACATCATTTGCTCCCGTTTTTGGGTAACTGTGTGTTATTATGCTTAGAACGTAGGTGCAGAAATATGATTTTCTTTACGGAAAACTTTGCTATACGTATTAAAGCTATTGTGATAAATAACTTTCTTGTTTAGTAGATTGCTGCAATGGTCACTGGAAGTTATGGAGAGTTTGATTTCAATCATTGGAAGTGTTATGAGCTAGTGCTCTGAGAACATCTCTCATAGCTTTTCAAATATTAACATCACATTAAAAGTGTGCCACTGCATAATCAATCTATTACGAAATTTTTTTGACTGTTGGACAAATTTAATGGTCCATAAACTTTCAGAGTCTTTCTGCACTAATCCACACGGAGTATGGAGCGTGGACACGATCACAAATCGACCAGTCTGGCTACACGTGCAAGTTTCGTGTGGCTGTGGCTGTCAGGCATGACCGTTAGGGACATCGCCAAAGAAAGCGAGACAAGTGTGACGACTGTGTACAGGTGGATCAAACGTTGGAAGCATGAGGGAAATATTGGCAGACGTTCCCGTAGGGTCAGTTATCCAGTAATGTCAGAAGACTGGTCAGTAACTGGAGCAGGTTCTTCCTCTCGACATCCGATGACCTCGAAGAATGACCCTCTGACCCCATTCTATTGTCCCAGATTCTACAAGTATCCCTTCTACGTCATGCAGAACCAAACACCTTATGCTTCATGCTCCTTCAGTGAATGTCTTAACCTTATAGATTTACACTCCAAAGGAACGTGATATCCAGACTATCAACTGAAACTTGTAAAAAACAGTATGAATAGATATGCAATTTCTTTTCTTCTAAGACAGGTGCCATTCTTTAAAAAGGCCGAGCTATGAATGATAAACAAAAATGTCATTGGAAAATGCAGCATTCAAAGAAAATAATCCACAAGAAGTGCTAAATATTTTTTTTTTAATCCGTTACTTCTACTGAAACAAAGAATAGAAAGCATTTCCCAATATGGATACACTGTTTTAAATATTGACAAAATTATTATTGTTATCATTTATATTTTTGCTATTATTAATGTTCTCATTATCAATTTCTTTATTATCTTTATCGTTAGTATCATTATCATCATCATTTTATTAGTAGTACTATCATTATTATCATGATTATAATTATCATTATTGTTTTACAACATACAATAGGGATGACAGCAACAATATGGCGCTGTAGGTTCTCGTAGTATTCTTCTACTTTTGAGGGTAGTAACTCAGTGAGGAAATCAGCACATTTGTGAAGGTGTCAGGACACCTGGAGTGGCTAGCAACTATCAAGGTGCTAGGACACTTTTGGAATCAGCCAAATCTCTCAAGTGAATATTGAGGGTCACCAGTCCTTTACTTCTGGCCAAAAAATGCTTATATCCTCAGACCAATTAGGGATGACCTAGTTGGCTGACTTCAACCTGATGTCACTAGTGACCCGGTCTATTGTGTGCTTCCTCCCAGGATAGATTCATGGAAGTGACCATCAGCGACAGAGGTGTTACTGCCAGTGATGAGAGTACAGGAGATATCAGTGATACCAGTACCAGGGGTGTTGCTATAAGTAAAAACAGTGCTCGGGATGCCAGTCATACCAGTGCCAGGGAGTGCCCCTGTCAGGGGCGCTGGTGACGCAAATGTCAACCGGTCTATCAAATTGTCTTTGCATTTTGATTAATTAATGAACAAATGATGAACATGTCTCATTAAAGGCTAAGGTACGAATGAAAGAGTGATGAATGTGTCCCATTAAAGGCTAAGGATGAATGAACGAGTGATGAACGTGTTTCATTAGGCTGAAGATTTAATAAACGAGTAATGATTATGTTTCATTAAAGGATAAGGCATTAATAATTGAGTGATTGTCTCATTAAAGGTTAAGGTATTAATGAACACGTGATGAACGTGTTTCATTAGAGGCTAATGTATTAACGAACGGGTGATGAATGAGTCTCATTAAAGGCTAAGATATGAATGAACGAGTGATGGATGTGTCTCATTAAAGGCTAAAGTATGGATGAATAAGTAATGAATGTGTGTCATGGAAGGCTAAGGTGTGAGTGACTAGAGGCTAAGTATAAATGAACGAGTGATGAATGTGTCTCATTGAAGATTAAGGTATTAATGAAAGAGTGATGAATGTGTCTCATTTCGGGCTAAGGTATTAATAGAGGAGTGATAAATGTGTCTCATCAAAGGCTAAGGTATTAATGAACGATTGATAAATGTGTCTTGATATAGGCTAAGGTATGGATGTACGAGTGATACATATGTCTCTTGAAAGGCTAAGGTATCAATAAACGAGTAATGAATATGTTTCCTTAAAAGATAAGGTATGAATGAACTAGTGAAGAGTGTGTCTCATTAAAGGCAAAGTTATGAATGAACGAGCTATGAATGCGTGTCATTAAAGGCTAAGGTATTGATGAATGAGTGATGAATGTGTGTCATTAAAGGATAAGGTATGAATGAACGAGTGATGAATATGTCTCATTAAAGTCTAAGAATGAATGAACGAATTCTGAATGTGTCTCATTTAACATTAAAGCATTGATGAACGAGTGATGATTGTGTCTCATTAAGGGTTAAGGTACAAATTAACGAGTGATGAATGCGTCTCATTAAAGGCTAGGTTATTGATAAATGAGTGATGAATGTGTCTCATTAAAGGCTAAGGTATGAATGAATAAGTGATGACTGTTTGTTTTTAAGCTAAGGTATGAATGAACGAGGGATGAATGTGTCTCATTAAAGGCCAAAGTATGAATGAACGAGGGACGAATGTGTCCCATTAAAGATTAAGGTATTAATGAACGAGAGATGAATGTGTCTTATTAAAGGTTAAGGTAAAAATGAACGAGTGATGAATGCGTCTCATTAAAGGCTAAGGTATTGATAAATGAGTGATGAACGTGTCTCATTAAAGGCTAAGGTATGAATGAACTAGATATGAATGTTTCCCATTAATGGCTAAGGTATGAATGAACAACTGATGAATGTGTCTCATCAAAGGCTAAGTATGAATAAACGAGTGATGAATGTGTCTCATTGAAGATTATGGTATTATTAAACGAGTAATGAATGTTTGTCATTAAAGGCGAAGGTATTAATGAACGAGTAATGAATATGTTTCATTAAAGGCTAAGGCTTTGATGAATGAGTGATGAACATGTTTCATTAAAGGCTAAGATATGAATGAACATTTGATGAATATGTCTCCTCAAAGGCTAAGTATGAGTGAACGAGTGATGAATGTGTCTCAGTAAAGATTAAGGTATTAATGAGCGAGTGATAAATGTGTTTCATTAAAGGCTAAGGTATTAATGAAAGTGTGATGAATACGTCTCATTAAAGGCTAAGGTAGGAATGAACTAATGATGAGTGTGTCTCATTCTAGGCTGGGGTATGAATGAACGAGTGATATCTGTGTCTCATTATAGGCTGTGTTATTAATGAACGAGTGATAAATATGTTTCATTAAAGGCTACGGTATTAATGAACGTGTGATGGATGCACCTCATTAAAGGCTAAGGTATTACTGAACGATCGATGAACATATCTCCTTAAAGGTTAAAGCATGAATGAACAAGTGATGAATGTGTGTCATTAAAGGTTAAGTTGTGAATGAACGAGTTATGAATGCGTTTCATTAAAGGATAAGTTTTGATGAATGAGTGATGAATATGGATCATTAAAGGCTGAAGTATGAATAAACAAGGGATGTATGTGCATCATTAAAGGCAAAGGTATTAATGTATGAGTGATGAACTTGTCTAATTAAAGGCTAAGGTATGAATGAACGAGCAATGAATATGTCTCATTAAAGGCGAACGTATGAATGAACGAGCGATGAATGTGTCTCATTAAAGGATAAGTATCAATGAAAGAGTGAAGATTTTGTCTCATTAAAGATTAAGGTATTATTGAACTAGTGATAAATGTGTCGTTAATGGAAATGTATTAATGATCGAGTGAAATATGTGTTTTATATAAGGCTAAGGTATTAACGAAAGTGTAATGGATGCATATCATTAAAGTCTAAGGTATTAATGAGCGAGTGATGAATTTGTTTCTTTAAAGACTAAGGTATTAAAGAACGAGTAATGAATGTGTCTCCTTAAAGGCTAAGGAACGAATGAACGAGCGATGATTGTATCTCATTAAAGGATAAGTTGAATGAACCAGTGATGAATGTGTCTCATAATAATCTGAGATATGAATGAACGAGTGATGAATGTGTCTCATTAAAGGCTAAGTATGGATGAACGAGTGATGAACGTGTCTCAATAAAGATTAGGATATTAATTAGTGAGTGACGAATCTGTTTCATTAAAAGCTAAGGTATTAATGAAAGTTGGATGAATACGTCTCCTTGAAGGCTAAGGTAGGAATGAACAAGTTTTGAACGTGTCTCATTAAACGCTAATGTATGAATGAACGAATGATGAATGTGTCTTATTAAAGGTTAAGTATGAATTAACAAGTGATGAATGTGTCTCATTAGAGGCTAAGGAATCAAGGAACAAGTGATGAAAGTGTCTCATTCTAGGCAAAGGTATGAATGTACGAGTGATCAATATGTCTCATTAAAAGATATGATATTAATGAAAGTGTGATAGATGCATCTCAATAAAGGCTGAGGAAATAATGAACGATTGATGAATGTGTCACATTAAAGGCTTAGGAATGAATGAACGAGTGATGAATGTGTTTCTTTAAAGGCTAAGGTATTAATGAACGAGTACTGAATGTGTCTCCTTAAAGGCTCAGGTATAAATGATGGAGTGATGAATGTGTGTCATTAAAGGCTAAAGTATGAATGAACGAGTGATGAATGTGTCTCATTAAAGGCTGAGAGTGAATGAACGAGTGATAAATGTGTCTCATTAAAGATTAAGATATTAATGAACGAGTGATGAATGTGTGTCATTAAAGGCTAAAGTATGAATGATCAGGTGATAAATGTTTCATTAAGGGCTAACGTATTAATGAAAGTATAATGAATGCGTATCACTAAAGGCTAAGGTATGAGTGAAAGAGTGATGAGCGTGTCTCATTAAAGGCTAAGGTGCAAATGAACGAGTGATGAATGCTTCTCATTATAGTCTAAGGTACTGATGAATGAGTGATGAACGTGTCTCATTAAACGCTAAGGTATGAATGAACGAGTGATGAATGTGTCTCATTAAAGGCTAAGTATGGATGAACGAGTAATGAACGTGTCTCAATAAAGATTAGGGTATTAATTAGTGAGTGATGAACGTGTTTCATTAAAAGCTAAGGAATTAATGAAAGTGTGATGAGTACGTCTCTTTGAAGGCTAAGGTAGGAATGAACAAGTTTTGAACGTGTCTCATTAAAGGCTAAGGTATGAATGAACGAATGATGAATGTGTCGTATTAAAGGTTAAGTATGAATTAACAAGTGATGAATGTGTCTCATTAGAGGCTAAGGAATCAAGGAACAAGTGATGAAAGTGTCTCATTCTAGGCAAAGGTATGAATGTACGAGTGATAAATATGTCTCATTAAAAGATATGATATTAATGAAAGTGTGATAGATGCATCTCAATAAAGGCTGAGGAAATGATGAACGATTGATGAATGTGTTTCATTAAAGGCTTAGGTATGAATGAACGAGTGATGAATGTGTTTCTTAAACAGCTAGGGTATTAATGAAGAAGTACTGAATGTATCTCCTTAAAGGCGAAGGTATGAATGAAGAAGTGATAAATTTGTCTCATTAAAGGCTGAGGTATGAATGAACAAGTGATGAATGTGTCTCATTAAAGGATCAGGTATTAATGAATGAGTGATTAATGTGGGTCATTAAAGGCTAAAGTATGAATGAACGAGTGATGTATATGTGTCATTAAAGGCTATGATATTGATGAATAAATGATGATTGTGTTTCATTAAAGGCTCAAGTATAAATGAAGGAGTGATGAATGTGTGTCAATAAAAGCTAAGGTATGGCTGAACGAGTGATGAATGTGTCTCATTAAAGGCTAAGTATGAATGAACGAGAGATGAATGTGTCACATTAAAGACTAAGGTATTAATGAACGAGTGATGTATTTGTGTCATTAAAGGCTAAAGTATGAATGATCAAGCGATGAATGTGTTTCATTAAGGGCTAACGTATTAATGAAAGTATAATGAATGCGTATCACCAAAGGCTAAGGTATGAGTGAAAGAGTGATGAGTGTGTTTCATTAAAGGCTAAGGTGCAAATGAACGAGTGATGAATGTGTCTCATTATAGTCTAAGGTATTGATGAATGAGTGATGAACGTGTCTCATTAAAGGCTAAGTTATGAATGAACGAGTGATGAATGTGTCTCATTAAAGGCTAAGTATGGATGAACGAGTGATGACCGTGTCTCAATAAAGATAAGGGCATTGATTAGTGAGTGATGAATGTGTTTCAATGAAAGCTAAGGTATTAATGAAAGTGTGATGAATACGTCTCATTGAAGGCTAAGGTAGGAATGAACAAGTTTTGAACGTGTCTCATTAAACGCTAAGGTATGAATGAACGAATGATGAGTGTGTCTTATGAAAGATTAAGTATGAATTAACAAGTGATGAATGTGTCTCATTAGAGGCTAAGGAATCAATGTACGATTGATAAATATGACTCATTAAAAGATATTGTATTAATGAAAGTGTGATAGATGCATCTCAATAAAGGCTGAGGAAATAATAAACGATTGATGAATGTGTCTCGTTAAAGGCTTAGGTATGTATGAACGAGTGATGAATGTGTTTTCTTAAAAGCTAAGGTATTAATGAACGAGTACTGAACGTGTCTCTTTAAAGGCGAAGGTATGAATGAAGAAATGATAAATTTGTCCCATTAAAGGCTAAGGTATGAATGAACAAGAGATGAATGTGCGTCATTAAAGGATCACGCATTAATAAATGAGTGATGAATATGGGTCATTAAAGGCTAAAGTATGAATGAACGAGTGATCTATATGTGTCATTAAAGGCTATGATATTGATGAATGAGTGATGATTGTGTCTCATTAAAGGCTCAGGTATAAATGAAGGAGTGATGAATGTGTGTCAATAAAGGCTAAGGTATGAATGAACGAGTGATGAATGTGTCTCATTAAAGGCTAAGTATGAATGAACGAGAGATAAATGTGTCTCATTAAAGATTAAGGTATTAATAAACGAGTGATGAATGTGTGTCGTAAAAGGCTAAAGTATGAATGATCAAGTGATGAATGTGTTTCATTAAGGGCTAACGTATTAATTAAAGTATAATGAATGCGTATCACTAAAGGCTAAGGTATGAGTGAAAGAGTGATGAGTGTGTCTCATTAAAGGCTAAGGTGCAAATGAACGAGTGATGAATGCGTCTCATTATAGTCTAAGGTATTGATGAATGAGTGATGAACGTGTCTCATTAAAGGCTAAGGTATGAATGAACGAGTGATGAATGTCTGTCAGGAAAAGCTAAGGTATGAATAAAAGTGATAATTGTGTCTCATTAAAGGCCAATGTATGAATGAATAAGTGATTAATGTGTCTCATTAAAGGATAAGGTATGAATGAACGATTGATGAATGTGTTTCATTATAGGCTAAGGTATGAATGATCGAGTGATGAATGTGTTTCTTTAAAGATTGAGGCATTAATGAACGAGTAATGAATATGTCTTCTTAGCGGCTAAGGTATGAACGAACGAACGATGAATTTGTCTCATTAATGGCTAAAGTATGAATTAACTAGTAATGAACGTGTCTCATTAAACGCTAAGAATGAATGAACAAAAGATTTATTGTCTCATTTAAGAGTATGAATGAACGAATGATGAATGAGTCTCAGTATATATTAAGGTATTAATGAGCGAGTGAGGAATGAGTTTCATTTAAAGCTAAGGTATTAATGAAAGTGTAATGAATATGTGTCATTAAAGGATAAAGTAGGAATGAAGTAGTGATGAATGTGTCTCATTATAGGCTAAGGTATTTACGAATGAGTGATGAATCTGAGTCATGAAAGGCAAAAGTATGAATGAACGAGTGAAATATGTGTGTCATTAAAGGCTAGGGTATTGATAAATGAGTAATGACTGTGTCTCATTAAAGGCCAAGATATAACTAAAGGAATGATGAATATGTGACATTAATGGCTAAGATATGAAGGAACGATGATGAATGTGTCTCATTAAAGATTAAGGTATGAATCAACGAGTAATGAAGTCTCATTAAAGGCTAAAGAACAAATGATCGAGTTATGAATGCGTCTCGCTATAGGCTAAGGTACTAATGAATGAGTGATGAACGTGTCTCATTCAAAGCTAAGGTATGAATGAACGAGAGATGAAGATGTGTTATAAACGGCTAAAGTATGAATGAACGAATGATGAATGTGTCTCAATAAAGGCTAGAATATGAATGAACAAGTGATGAAAGTGTCTCATGAAAGGCTAAGGTATGAATGAGCAGGTGATGAATATATCTCATTAAAGGCTAAGTATGAAGGAACCAGTGATGAATGTGTCTAAACAAATATTATGGTATTAATGAGCGAGTGATGAATATGTTTCATTAAAGGCTAAGGTATGAATGAACTAGTGATGAATGTGTCTCATTAAAGGCTAAGGTACGAATGAACGAGTGATTAATACGTCTCATTAAAAGCTAAGGTGTTCATGAATGGGTAACGAATGGAATCAATAAAGGCTAAAGTATGAATGAACGAGTGACGTGTGTGTGTGTGTGTGTGTGTGTGTGTGTGTCATTAATGGCCAAGGTATTGATGGTTAAGCGATGAATATGTCTTATTAAAGGCTGAGGTATAAATGAAGGAGTGATGAATGTGTGTCATTAAAGGATAAGGTATGAATGAACGAGTGATGAGTGAGTGTCATTAAAGTTTAAGTAAGAATGAAAAAGTGATGAATATATCTCATTAAAGATTTAGGTATTAATGATCAAGTGACGAATGTGTCTCATTAAAGGCTAAGGTAAAAATGAACGAGTGATGAATGCGTCTCATTAATGGCTAAGACATAGATGAATGAGTGATGAACATGTCTCATTAAAAGCTAAGATATGAATGAACAAGTGAGGAATGTGTGTCATTAAAAGCTAAGGTATTAATGAACGAGGGATGAATGTGCCTCATTAAAGCCCAAAGTATGAACGAACAAGTGATGAATGTGTCTCATTAAAGGCTAAGGTATGAATGAACAAGAAATAAATGTATCTATTTAAAGGTTAAGTATGAAGAAACGAGTGATGAATGTGTCTGAATAAAGATTGATGGATTAATGAGCGAGTTATGCAAGTGTGTCATTAAAGGGTAAGGTATTGATGAATGAGTGATGAACGTGTCTCATTAAAGGTTTAGGTATGAATGAACAAGTGATGAATGTGTTTCTTTAAAAGCTAAGGTATTAATGAAAGAGCACTGAATGTGTCTCCTTAAAGGCTAATGTATGAAAGAAGAAGTGATAAATTTGTCTCATCAAAGGTTAAGGTATGAATGAAAGAGTGATGAATGTGTCTCATTAATGGATCAGGTATTAATGAATGATTAATGAATGTGGGTCATAAAAGGTTAAAATATGAATGAACGAGTGATATATGTGTCTCATTAAACACTAAATATGAATGAACGAGAGATAAATGTGTCTCATTAAAGATTAAGGTATTAATGAACGAGTGATGAATGTTTGTCATTAAAGGCTAGAATATGAATGATCGAGTGATGAATGTGTTTCATCAAAGGGTAACGTAATAATGAATGTAGAATGAATGCCTCTCATAAAAGGCTAAGGTATGAATGTACGATTGATAAATATGTTTTATTAAAGGCTAAGGTAAGAGTGAAAGAGTTTTGAGTGTGTCTCATTAAAGGTTAAGGCGCATATGAACGAGTGATGAATGCGTCTCATTAAAGGCTAAGGTATGAATTAATGATGAATGAATGTGTCTCATTAAAAGCTAAGTGTGAATGAACGGGTGATTAATGTGTCTTATTAAAGATTAAGTTATTAATGAACGAGTCATGAATGTGTATCATTAATAGCTAAGATATTAATGAAAGTGAGTTGAATGTGTTTCTTTAAAGGTTTAGGTATTACTGAATGAGTAATGAATGTGTCTTCTTAAAGGCTAAGGTATGAATGAACGAGAGATGATTTTTTTTTTCATTAATGGCTAAAGTATGAATGAACTAATGATGAACGTGTCTCATTAAATGATAAGATATGAATGAACAAAAGATTGATGTGTCTGATAAAAGGGTAGGTATGAATGAACAAATGATTAATGTCTCAATAAATATTAAGGTATTAATGAGCGAGTGATGAATGTGTTTCATTAAAGCCTAAGGTATTACTGAAAGTGTGATGAATACTTCTCATTAAAGGATAAGGTAAGAATGAAGTAGTGATGAATATATCTCATTTAAGGCTAAGTAATTTATGAATGTGATGAATGTGTGTCATTATAGAAAAAAACATGAATGAACGAGTGATGTATATGTGTCATTAAAGGCTAAGGAACTGAAAAATGAGTTATAAATGTATCTCATTAAAAGCTAAAGTACAAATGAACGAACTATGAACACGTCTCACTAAAGGATAAGGTATTGATTAATGAGTGATGAACATGACTCACTCAAGGCTAAGGTATGAATGAACGAAGGATGAATGTTTGTCATTGAGGGCTAAGGTATGAATGAACGAATGATGAATGTGCCTCAGTAAAGGCTAAAGCATGAATTAACAAGTGATAATTGTGTCTCATTAAAGGCTAAGGTATGAATGAACAAGTGTTGAATGTGTCTCATTAAATGCTAGCTATGAATGAACGAGTAATGAATGTGTTTCATTAAAGATTAATGTATTAAAGAACGAGTGATGAATGTTTGTCGTTAACCGTTGTAGCATGAATGAACGAGTGACGAAAGTGTTTCATTAATGGCTAAGATATATATGAGAGTGTGATGAATGCGTCTCATTAAAAGCTAAAGTATGAATGAACTATTGATGATTGTGTATCAATAAAAGCTTAGGTAGGAATGGAAAAGTGATGAATATGTCTCATTAAATACTAAGCTATTAATGAACGATTGATGAATATGTCTCATTATGAATGAAGGAAAGAGGAATGTGTTTCCTTAAAGGCTTAGGTATCAATGAACGAATAATGAATGCTTCTCATTAAAGGCTAAAGTATGAGTGAACGAGTGATGAATATGTCTTATTATCGGCTAGCTTATCAATGAAGGAATGAGGAATGTTTCTTTAAAGTATTAGGTATTAATAAACGAGTAATGAATGCTTCTCAGTTAAGGCTACGGTAGGAGTGAACGAGTGATGAATATTTCTCATTAAGATTAAGGTATTAATGAACGACTGTTGAATGTGTGTCATTATAGGTAAGGCATGAAGGAACGAGTTAGGATTGTCTCATTAAAGGCTAGGGTATTAATGAAAGTGTGATGAATGAGTCTCATTATATGCTAGGATATGTGAACGGGCAATGAATGTGTCTCATTAAAGGCTAAGATGCAAATGAACGAGTGATGAATGTGTCTCATTGTAGGCTAAGTTACGAATGAACGAGTTTTGAATATGTTTCTTTAAAGGCTAAGGTAGTAATGAACGAGTAATGTATGTGTCTCATTAAAGGCTAAAGATGTGTCTAATTAAAGGCTAAAGTATGAATGAACAAGTAATGACTGTTTCTCATTAAAAGCTAAGTTATGAATGAACGAGTGATGAATGTGTTTCTTTTAAAGCTAGGGTGTTAATGCACAAGTACTGAATGTGTCTCCTTAAAGGCTAAGGTATGAATGAAAAAGTGAAAAATTTGTCTCATTAAAGGCTAATTTATGAATAAACAAGTGATGAATGTGTCTCATTAAAGGATCAGGTATTTATGAATGAGCGATGAATGTGGGTCATTAAAGGCTAAAGTATGAATGAACAAGTGATGTATGTGTGTTATAAAATGTCAAGATATTGCTGAATGAGTGATGATTGTGTCTCATTAAAGACTCATATATAAATGAAGGAGGGATGAATGTGTGTCATTAAAGGCTAAGGTATGAATGAAGGAGTGATGAATGTGTCTCATTAAAGATCAAGGTATTAATGAACGAGTGATGAATGTATGTCATTAAAGGATAAAGTATGAATGATCAAGTGATGAAAGTGTTTCATTAATGGCTAAGGTATTTAGAAGAGTGTGATGAATTCGTCTCATTAAAAGCTAAAGTATGAATGAACGATTGATTATTGTGTATCAATAAAGGCTTAGGTAGGAATGAACGAGTGTTGAATATGTCTCTTTGAATGCTAAGCTATTGATGAACGATTGATGAATATGTCTCATTAAAGGGTAACTTTTGAATGAAGGAGTAAGGAATGTGTTTCTTTAAAGGCTTAGGTATTAATGAACTAGTAATGAATGCTTCTTATTAAAGGCTAATGTATGAGTGAACGAGTGATATATGTCTCATTAAAGGCTAAAGTATAAATGAACGACCGATAAATATGTCTCATTTTAGGCTAGCTTATCAATGAAGGAGTCAGGAATGTGTTTCTTTGAAGGCTTAGATATTAATGAACGAGTAATGAATGCTTATCAGTTAAGGCTAAGGTAGGAGTGAACGAGTGATGAATATGTCTCATTAAAGATTAAGGTATTAATGAACAATTGTTGAATATGTGTCATTATACGTAAGGCATGAAAGAACGAAATAGAATTGTCTTATCAAAAGCTAGGGTATTAATGAAAGTGTAATGAATGCTTCTCATTAAATGCTAAGATATGAATGAACAAGTGCTGAATGTGTCTCATTAAAGGCTATGATACGAATGAACGAGTGATGAATGTGTCTCATTATAGACTAAGTTATGAATAAAAGTGTTTTGAATGTGTTTCTGTAAATGCTAAGGTATTAATGAACGAGTATTGAATGCGTCTCATTAAAGGCTAAGGTATGAATGAACGAGGGATGAATGTGTCTCAGTAAAGATTAATGGATTAATGAACGGGTGATGCAAGTGTGTCATTAAAGGCTAAGGTATTGATGAATGAGTGAAAAAGGTGTCTCATTAAAGGCTTAGGTATGAATGAACGAGTGATGAATGTGTTTCTTTCAAAGCTTAGGTATCAATAAAGGAGCACTGAATCTGTCTCCTTAAAGACTAAGGTATGAAAGAAGTGATAAATTTGTCATTGAAGGGTAAGGTATGAGTGAAAAAGTGATGACTGTGTTTCATTAAAGGATCAGGAATTAATGAATGATTAATGAATGTGGGTCATTAAAGGTTAAAGTATGAATGAACGAGTGAGGTATGTGTGTCATTAAAGGCTAAGATATTGATGAATGAGTGATGGCTGTGTCTTATTAAAGGCTCAGGTATAAATAAAGGAGTGATGAATGTGTTCAATAAAGGCTAAGGTATGAATGAACGAGTGATAAATGTGTCTCCTTAAAGGATAAGTATGAATGAACGAGAGATAAATGTGTGTCATTAAAGATTAAGGTATCAATGAATGAGTGATGAATGTGTGTCATTAAAGGTTAAAGTATGAATGTACAAGTGATGCATGTGTGTTATAAAGGTCAAGATATTGATAAATGAGTGATGATTGTGTCTTATTAAAGGCTCATATATAAATGAAGAAGAGATGAATGTGTGTCATCAAAGGCTAGGGTATGAATGAACGAGTGATGAGTGTGTCTCATTTAAGATTAAGGTATCAATGAACGAGTGATGAATATGTGTCGTTAATGGATAAAGTAAGAATAATCGAGTGATGATTGTGTTTCATCAATGGCTAAGGTATCTATGAGAGTGTGATGAATGCGTCTCATTAAAAGCTAAAGTATGAATGAACGATTGATTGTTGTGTATCAATAAACGCTTAGATAGGAATGAACGAGTGATGAAATTATCTCATTGAATACTAAGCTATTGATGAACGATTAATGAATATGTCTCATTAAAGGCTAACTTATGAATGAAGGAGTGAGGAATGTGTTTCTTTAAAGGCTTAGGTATTAATGAACGAGTAATGAATGGTTCTCATTAAAGGCTAAGGTATGAGTGAACGAGTGATATATGTCTCATTGAAAGCTCAGGTATAAATGAATGATTGATGAATATGTCTCATTATAGGCTAGCTTATCAATGAAGGAATGAGGAACGTGTTTCTTTAAAGGCTTAGATATTAATGAACGAGTAATGAATTCTTCTCGGTTAAGGCTAAGGTAGGAGTGAACGAGTGATGAATATGTCTCATTAAAGATTGATATATTAATGATCTATTATTGAATGTGTGTCATTACAGGTAAGGCATAAAGGAACGAAATAGGATTGTCTCATTAAAAGCTAGGGAACGTGATGAATGCGTCCCATTAAATGCTAAGATATGAATGAACAAGTGATGAATGTGTCTTATTAAAGGCTAAGATATGATTGAACGAGTGATGACTGTGTCTCATTATAAGCTAAGTTATGAATAAAAGAGTTTTGAATATGTTTCTTTAAAGGCTAAGATATTAATGAACGAGTATTGAAGATGTCTCATTACAGGCTAAGGTATGAATGAACGAGGGATGAATGTGTGTCAGTAAACATTAATGGATTAATGAACGAGTGATGCAAGTGTGTCATTAAAGGCTAAGGTATTGATGAATGAGTGATGAACGTGTCTCATTAAGGGCTTAGGCAAGAATGAACGAGTGATGAATGTGTTTCTATAAAATCTAAGGTATTAATGAAGGAGCACTGAACGTGTCTCCTTAATGGCTAGGGTATGAAAGAAGAAGTGATAAATTTGTCTCATTAAAGGGTAAGGTATGAATGAACAAGTGATGAATGTGTCTCATTAAAGGATCAGGTTTTAATGAATGAGTAATGAATGTGGGTGATTAAAGGTTAAAATATAAATGAACGAGTGATGTATGTGTGTCATTAAAGGCTAAGATATTGATGAATAAGTGATGATTGTGTCTTATTAAAGGCTCAGGTATAAATGAAGGAGTGATGAATGTGTTCAGTATAGGCTAAGGTATGAATGAACGAGTGATGAATGTGTCTCATTAAAGGCTAAGTATGAATGAAGGAGAGATAAATGTATCTCATTAAATATTAAGGTATTAATGAACGAGTGATGAATGTGTCATTAAAGGCTAAAGTATTAATGATCAAGTGATGAATATGTTTCATTAAAGGCTAACGTATTAATGAAAGTATGATGAATGCTTCTCATTAAAGGCTAAGGTATGAGTGAAAGAGTGATGAGTGTCTCATTAAAGGCTAAGATGTAAATGAACGAATGATGAATGCGTCTCATCATAGTCTAAGGTATAGATGAATGAGTGATGAACGTGTCTCATTAAAGGCTACGGTATGAATGATCGAGTGATGAATGTTTGTCAGGAAAAGCTAAGGTGTGAATAAACGAGTGATAATTGTGTCATATTAAAGGCCAATGTATGAATGAGTAAGTGATTAATGTGTTTCATTAAAGGCTAAAGTGTGAATGAATGATTGATTAAAGTGTATCATTATGAGCTAAGGTATGAATGATAGAGTGATGAATGTGTTTCTTTAAAGGCTGAGGTATGAATGAACGAGTAATGAATGTGTCTCCTTAGCGGCTAAGGTATGAATGAACGAACGATGAATTTGTCTCATTAATGGCTAAAGTATGAATAAAGTGATGAACGTGTCTCATTAAACGCTAAGATATGAATGAACAAGAGATTTATTGTCTCATTTAAGGGTATGAATTAACGAATGATGAATGTGACTCAGTAAATATTAAGGTATTAATGAGCGAGTGAGGAATGAGTTTCATTAAGGCTAAGGTGTGATGAATGTGAGTCAGAAAAGCCAAAAGCATGATTGAAGAAGTGATATATGTGTGTCATTAAAGGATAAAATATTCATGAATGAGTGATAACAGAGTCTCATTAAAAGGCTAAGGTATAATTGAAGGAGTGATGAATATGTGACATTAATGGCTAAGATATGAATGAACGATTATAAATGCGTCTCACTAAATATTAAGGTATAAATTAACGAGTAATGAATATGTCTCATTAAAGTGTAAGGTACAAATGATCGAGTGATGAATGCGTCTCTCTATAGGCTAAGGTACTAATGAATGAGTGATGAAAATGTCTCATTCAAAGCTAAGGTATGAATGAGCTAGAAATGAAAATGTGTCATTATTGGTTAAGGTATGAATGAACGAGTGATGAATGTGTCTCAATAAATGCTAAAGTATCAATGAACAAGTGATGAAAGTGTCTCATGAAAGGCTAAGGTATGAATGAACAAGTGATGAATATATTTCATCAAAGGCTAAGTATGAAGGAACCAGTTATGAATGTGTCTCAATAAATATTAAGGTTTTAATGGGCGAGTGATGAATATGTTTCATTAAAGGCTAAGGTATGAATGAACTAGTGATGAATGTGTCTCATTAAAAGCTAAGGTACGAATGGACAAGTGATCAATGCGTTTCATTAAAGGCTAAGGTGTTCATTGATGGGTGATGAATGGGATCACTAAAGGCTAAAGTATGAATGAACAAGTGATGTGTGTGTGTGTCATTAAAGGCTAAGGAATTGATAATTAAGCGATGATTACGTCTTATTAAAGGCTTAGGTATAAATGAAGGAGTGAGGAATGTGTGTCATTAAAGACTAAGGTATGAATGAACGAGTGATGAGTGAGAGTCATTAAAGGTTAAATAAGAACGAAGAAGGTATGAATATATCTCATTAAATATTAAGGTATTAATCATCAAGTGATGAATGTGTCTCATTAAAAGCTAGGTTACAAATGAACGAGTGATGAATGCTTCTCATTAATGGCTAAGATATGGATGAATGAGTGATGAACATGTCTCATTAAAGGATAAGGTATGAATGAACAAGTGACGAATGTGTGTCATTAAAGGCTAAGGTATTAATGAACGAGGGATGAATGCGCCTCATTAAAGGCGAAAGTATGAACGAATAAGTGATGAATGTGTCTCATTAAAGGCTAAGGTATGAATGAACAAGATATGAATGTGTCACATTAAAGGTTAAGCAGGAAGAAATGAGTGATAAATGTGTCTCAGTAAAGATTAATGGATTAATGAACGAGTGATGCAAGTGTGTCAGTAAAGGCTAAGGTATTGATGAATGAGTTATGAACGTGTCTCATTAAAGGCTTAGGTATGAATGAACGAGTGATGAATGTGTTTCTTTAAAAGCTAAGGTATTAATGAAGGAGCAATGAATGTGTCTCCTTAAAGGCTAAGGTATGAAAGACGTGATAAATTTCTCATTATAGGCTAAGGTATGAATGAACAAGTGATGAATGTGTCCCATTAAAGGATCAGGTATCAATGAATGAGTAATGATTGTGGGTCATTAAAGGTTAAAATATGAATGAACGAGTGATGTATGTGTGTCATTAAAGGCTAAGATATTCATGAATGAGTGATGATTGTGTCTCATTAAAGGCTCAGGTATAAATGAAGGAGTGATGAATGTGTGTCAGTAAAGGCTAAGGTATGAATGAAAGAGTCATAAATGTGTCTCATTAAAGGCTAAGTATGAATGAACTAGAGATAAATGTGCCTCATTAAAGATTAAGGTATTAATGAACGAGTGATGAATGTGTGTCGTTAATGGCTAAAGTATAAATGTTCAAGTGATGAATATGTTTCATTAAAGGCTAACGTATTAATGAAAGTATAATGAATGCGTCTCATTAGAGGCTATGGTATGAGTGAAAGAGTGATCAGTGTGTCTCATTACTGGCTAAGGTGCAAATGAACGAGTGATGAATGCGTCTCATTATAGTCTAAGGTATTGATGAATGAGTGATGAACATGTCTCATTAAAGGCTACGGTATGAAAGAACGAGTGATGAATGTTTGTCGAGAAAAGCTAAGGTATGAATAAACGAGTGATAATTGTGTCCCATTAAAGGCCAGTGTAGGAATGAGTAAGTGATTAATGTGTCTCATTAACGGCTAAGGTATGAATGAATGATTGATGAATGTTTATCATTATAGGCTAAGGTATGAATGATCGAGTGATGAATATGTTTCTTTAAAGATTGAAGTATAAATGAACGAGTAATGAATGTGGCTCCCTAGAGGCTAAGATATAAATGAACGAACGATGAATTTGTTTCATTAATGGCTAAAGTATGAATTAACCAGTGATGAACGTGTCTCATTAAACGCTAAGAATGAATGAACAAGAGATTTATTGTCTCATTTAAGGGAATGAATGAACGAATGATGGATATATCTCAGTAAATATTAAGGTATTATGAGAGAGTGAGGAATGTGTTTCATTAAAGGTAAGGTATTAATGAAAGTGAGGTGAATATATCTCATTAAAGGATAAGGTAGGAATAATGTGGTGATGAATGTGTCTCGTTATAGGCTTAGGTATTTATGAATGAGCGATGAATGTGAGTTAGTAAAGGCAAAAGTGTGAATGAACGAGTGATATATGTGTGTCATTAAAGGCTAAGGTATTCATGTATGAGTGATAACTGTGTCTCATTAAAAGGTTAAGGCATAATTGAAGGAGTGATGAATATGTGATATTAATGGCTAAGATATGAATGAACGATGATGAATGTGTCTCATTAATGATTAACGTATAAATTAACGAGTAATGAATATGTCTCATTAAAGGCTAAGGTACAAATGATCGATTGATGAATGCGTCTCCCTAAAGGCTAAGCTACTGATGAATGAGTGGTGAACGTGTCTCATTCAAAGCTAAGGTAAGAATGAACGAGAGATGAAAATGTGTCATTAACGGCTAAGGTATGAATGAATGAGAGATGAATGTGTTTCAATAAAGGCTAATGTTTGAATGAACAAGTGAGGAAAGTGTCTCATGACAGGCTTAGGTATGAATGAACAAGTGATGAATATATCTCATTAAAGGCTAAGTATGAAGGAACCAGTGATGAATGTGTCTCAACAAATATTAAGGTATTAATGAGCGAGTGATGAATATGTTTTGTTAAGGCTAAGGTATGAATGAACTAATGATGAATGTGTCTCATTAAAGGCTAAGGTACGAATGAACGTGTGATACATGCGTCTCATTAAAGGCTAAGGTGTTCATGAATGGATGATGAATGGGATCACTAAAGGCTAAAGTATGAATGAACGAGTGATGTTTGTGTGTGTGTGTGTGTGTGTGTGTGTGTGTGTGTGTGTGTGTTATTAAAGGCTAAGATATTGATGACTAAGCGATGAATAGGTCTTATTAAAGGCTGAGGTATGAATGAAAGGGTGATGAATGTGTGTCATTAAAGGGTATGCTATGAATGAACGAGTGATAAGTGAGTCTCGTTAAATGTTAAGTAAAAATGAAGTAATGAATATATCTCATTAAAGATTAAGGTATTAATGATCAAGTGATGAATGTGTCTCATTAAAGGCTAAGGTACAAATGAACGAGTGATGAATGCGTCTCATTAATGGCTAAGATATAGATGAATGAATGATGAGCATGTCTAATTAAAGGCTAAAGTATGAATGAACAAGTGATGAATGTGTGTCATTAAAGGCTAAGGTATTAATGAACGAGGGATGAATGCGCTTCATTGAAGGCCAAAGTGTGAACGAACAAGTGATGAATGTGTCTCATTAAAGGCTAATGTATGAATGAACAAGAGATGAATGTCTGTCATTAAAGGTTAAGTATGAAGAAACGAGTGATGAATGTGTCTCAATAAAGATGAAAGGATTAATGAACGAGTGATGCAAGTGTGTCATTAAAGGGTAAGTTATTGCTGAATGAGTGATGAACATGTCTCGTTAAAGGTTTAGGTATGAATGAACGAGTGATGAATGTTTTTCTTTAAAAGCTTAGGTATTGATGAAGGAGCCCTGAATATGTCTCCTTAAAGGCTAAGGTAAGGATGATGTGATAAATTAGTCTCACTAAAGGGTAAGGTATGAATGAAAGAGTGATGAATGTCTCATTAAAGGATCAGGTATTAATGAATGAGTAATGATTGTGGGTCATTAAAGGTTACAGTATGAATGAACGAGTGATGTATGTGTGTCATTAAAGGCTAAGATATTGATGAATGAGTGATGATTGTGTCTTATTAAAGGCTCAGGTATAAATGAAGGAGTGGTGAGTGTGTGTTAATAAAGGCTAAGGCATGAATTAACGAGTGATGAATGTGTCTCATTAAAGGCTAGTTATGAATGAACGAGAGATAAATGTGTCTCATTAAAGATGAAGGAATTAATGAACGAGTGATGAATGTGTGTCATTAAAGGCTAAAATATGAATGATCGAGTGATGAATGTGTTTCATAAAAGAGTAACATAATAGTGAATGTAGAATGAATGCCTCTCATTAAAGGCTAAGGTATGATTATACGATTGATGAATGTGTTTCATTAAAGGCTAAGGTACGAGTGAAAGAGTGATGAGTGTGTTTCATTAAAGGCTAAGGTGCAAAAGAACGAGTGATGAATGCGTCTCATTGAAGGCTAAGGTATGAATGAATGATTGATGAATGTGTCTCATTAAAAGCTAAGTGTGAATGAACGGGTGATTAATGTGTCTTATTAAAGATTACGTTATTAATGAACGAGTCATGAATGTGTATCATTAATAGCTAAGATACTAATGAAAGTGTGTTGAATGTGTTTCTTTAAAGGTTTAGGTATTATTGAACGAGTAATGAATGTGTCTCCTTAAAGGCTAAGGTATGAATGAACGAGATGATTTTTTTTTCATTAATGGCTAAAGTATGAATGAACTAATGATGTACGTGTCTTATCAAACGATAAGATATGAATGAACAAAAGATTGATATGTCTCATAAAAGGATTAGTATAAATGAACAAATGATTAATGTGTCTCAATAAATATTAAGGTATTAATGAGCGAGTGATGAATGTGTTTCATTAAAGACTAAGGTATTGCTGAGAGTGTAATGAATTTTTCTCATTAAAGGATAAGGTAAAAATGAAGCAGTGGTGAATATGTCTCATTTAAGGCTAAGGAATTTATGAATGAATGATGAATGTGTATCATTATACCCTAAAATCTAAAAAAGGGTGACGTATATGTGTCATTAAAGGCTAAGGTACCGAAGAATGAGTTATGAATGTGTCTCATTAAAAGCTAAGGTACAAATTAACGAGTGATGAACATGTCTCACTAAAGGATAAGGCATTGATTAATGAGTGATGAATATGACTCAATCAAGGCTGAGGTATGAATGAACGAGATATGAGTGTCTGTCATTAAGGGCTAGGGTATGAATGAACGAGTGATGATTTTGCCTTAATAAAGGCTAAATTATGAATGAACAAGTGATGATTGTGTCTCATTAAAGGGTAAGGAATGAATGAACAAGTGTTAAATGTGCCCCATTAAATGCTAGTTATGAATGAACGAGTAATGAATGTGTCTCAGTAATGATTAAGGTATTAATGAACGAGTGATGAATGTATTTCATTAATGGCTAAGGTATTTATGAGAGTGTGATGAATGCGTCTCATTAAAAGCTAAAGTATGAATAAACGATTGATGATTCTGTATCAGTAAAGGCTTAGGTAGGAATGAACGAGTGATGAATATGTCTCATTAAAGATTAAAGTATTAATGAACGATTGTTGAATGAGTTTCACTGAAGGTAAGGCATGAAAAAACGAGTTAGGATTGTCTCCTTAAAGGCTAGGGTATTAATGAAAAGGTGATGAATGCGTCTCATTAAATGCTAAGATATGAATGAACGAGTGATGAATATGTCTCATTATAGGCTAAGTTACGAATGAACGAGTTTTGAATGTGTTTCTTTAAAGGCTAAGGTATGAATGAACGAATGATGAATGTGTCTAATTAAAGGCTAAAGTATGAATGAACAATTGGAGAATGTGTCTCATTAAAAGCTAAGTTATGAATGAACGAGTGATGAATGTGTTTCTTTAAAAGCTAAGGTATTAATGAACAAGTACTGAATGTGTCTCCTTAAAGGCTAAGGTATGAATGAAAAAGTGAGAAAATTATCTCATTAAAGGCTAAGGTATGAATAAACAAGTGATGAATGTCTCATTAAAGGATCAGGTATCTATGAATGAGCGATGAACGTGGGTCATTAAAGGCTAAAGTATGAATGAACAAGTAATATGTGTGTGTTAAAAAAGGCTAACATATTGATGAATGTGATGATTTTGTCTCATTAAAGGCTCATATATAAATGAAGGAAGGATGAATGTGTGTCATTAAAGGCTAAGGTGTGAATGAACGAGTGATGAATATGTCTCATTAAAGATTAGGGTATCAATGAACGAGTGATGAATGTGTGTCATTAAAGGCTAAAGTATGAATGATCGAGTGATGAACGTGTTTCATTAATGGCTAAGGTATTTATTTTATGAGAGTGTGATGAATGCGTCTCATTAAAAGCTAAGGTATGAATGAACGATTGGTTATTGTGTATCAATAAAGGCTTAGGTAGGAATGAACGAGTGATGTATATGTCTCATTGAATGCTAAGCTATTAATGAACGATGACTGTGGGTCATTAAATGCTAAAGTATGAATGAACAAATGATATATGTGTGTTATATAAGTCAAAGATATTGATGAATGAGTGATAATTGTGTCTCATTAAAGGTTCATATTTAAATGAAGGAGCGATGAATGTGTGTCATCAAAGGTTAAAGTATGAATGATCGAGTGATGAATATGTTTCATTAAGGGATAACGTATTAATGAAAGTGTAATGGATGCATCTCTTTAAAGGCTGAGGTATGAATGAAGGGGTGATGAATGTGTCATTAGGGGCTAAGGTATGAATGAACGAGTGATGAATGTATTTTATTAAAAGCTAAGTATGAATGAAGAAGTGATAAATATATCTAGTTAAAGATTAAGGTATTAATGATCCAGTGATGAATGTTTCTCATTAAAAGCTAAGATACAAATGAACTAGTTATGAATGCATCTCATTGAAGGCTAAGATATTGATTAATGAGTGATGAACGTGTCTCATTCAAGGCTAAGGTATGAATGAACCAGTGATGAATGTGTATCATTAAATGCTAAGGTATGAATGAACAAGTGTTGAATGTCGCTCAATAAAAGCTGAATTATGAATGAACAAGTGATGATAATGTTTCTTGAAATACTAATGTATGAATGAACAGTGATGAATGTGTCTTATTAAGGGCTAAGTATGAATGAACTAGTGATGAATGTGTCTCATTAAAGGCTAAGTATGAGTGAACGAGTGATAAATGTGTCTCTTTAAAGATTTAGTCATAAATGAAAGAGCAATTAATGTGTATTATTATGGGCTGAGGTATAAATAAACGTGTGATGAATGCGTCTCGCTAAAGAGTAAGGTATTGATGAATGAGTGATGAACGTGTCTCATTCTATGCTAAGGAATGAATGAAAGAGAGATGAATATATGTCATTAAAGGCTAAGATATGAATGAACGAGTGGTGAATGTGTCTCAATAAAGGCTAATATTATGAATGAACAAGTGGTGAATGTGTCTCATTAAAGGCTAAGTATGAATGAACCAGTGATTAATGTGTCTCAATGAATATTAAGGTATTAATGAGCGAGTGATGAATGTGTTCCATTAAAGGCTAAGGTATTAATGAAAGTGTGATGAATACGTCTCACTGAAGGCTAAGGTATGAATGTACTAGTGATGAATGTTTCTCATTAAAGGCTTAGGTACGAATGGACGAATGATCAATGCGGCTCATTAAAAGCTAAGGTATAAATGAATGAGTGATGAATGATGGTCACTAAAGGTTAAAGTATGAATGAACGAGTGAGTTGAGTGTGTGTATGTGTGTCATTAAAGGCTACGGTATAGATGATTGAGTGACTAAAATATATCATTAAAGACTAAGGTATAAATGAAGGGGTGATGAATGTGTGTCATTACAGGCTAAGGTATAAATGAACGAGCGATGAATGTATCTTATGAAAGGCTAAGTATGAATGAAGGAGTGAGGAATATATCTCTTTAAAGATTAAGGTATTAATGATCAAGTGATGAGTGTTTCTCATTAAAGGCAAAGGTAAAAATGAACGAGTTATGAGTGCGTCTCATTGAAGGTTAAGATACTGATGAATGAGTGATGAGCATGTCTCATTAAAGGCTAAGGTATGCATGAACAAGTGATGAATGTGTGTCATTAAAGGCTTATTTATTAGTGAAGGAGTGATGAATGGGTTTCATTAAAGGTCAAGGTATGAATGAACAAGTGATGAATGTGTCTAATTAAAGGCTAAGGTATGAATGAACAAGTGATGAATGTCTCATTAAAGATTGAGTATGAAAAAATGAGTTATTAACGTGTCTCAATAAAGATTAATGTATTAATGAACGAGTCATGAATATGTGTCATTAAAGGCTAAGGTATTTATGAACGAGTGATAAATGTGTTTCATTAAAGGATGAGATATTAATGAAAGAGTAATGAATGTCTTTCCTTAAAACTAAGGTATGAATGAACGGTTGATGAATGTGTATCTTTGAAGCCTAAGGTATGAATGTAGAAGTGATAGATATGTCTCATTAAAGGTTAAGGTATAAATGAGCAAGTGATGAATGTGTCTTATTAAAGGATCAGGTATTAATGAATGAGTGATGAATACGGGTCATTAAATGTTAAAGTATGAATGAAAGAATGATGTAGGTGTGTCATTAAAGGCTAAGATTTTGATGAATGAGTGATGATTTTGTCTTATTAAAGGCTTAGGTATAAATGAAGGATTGACGAATATGTGTTACTAAATGCTAAGGTATAAATAAACGAGTGATGAATGTTTGTCATTAAAGGCTAAAGTATGAATGATCGAATGATGAATATGTTTCATTAAAGGCAAACGTATTGATGAAAGTGTAATGAATGCGTCTCATTAAAGACTAAGGTATGAATGTACGATTGACAAATGCATTTCATTAAAGGCTAAGGTACGAGGGAACGAGTGATGAATATGTCTCATTAAAGACTGAGGGACAAATGAACGAGTGCTGAATGCGTCTCATTAAAGTCTAAGGTATTGATGAATGATTGATGAACGTGTCTCATTAAAGGCTAAGGTAGGAATTACCGAGTGATTAATGTTTGTCAGGAAAATCTAAGGTATGAATAAATGAGTGGTAAATGTGTCTCATTAAAGGCCAGTGTATGAATCAACAAGTGATGAATGTGTCTCATTAAAGGCTAAAGTAAGAAAGAATAAAAGTGATGAATGTGTCTCATTAAAGGCTAAGTAGGCTAAGTATGAATTAATGGGTGATTAATGTGTCTTATTATAGATTATGGTATTAATGAACGAGTCATAAATGTGTGTCATTAATGGCTGAGGTATTAATGATCTAGAGATGAATATGTCTCACTATAGGCTAAGGTATGAATGAACGAGTGACGAATGTGTTTATTTAAAGGTTGAGGTACTAATGAACGAATAATTAACATGTCTCCTTAAAGGCTAAGGTATGAATGAACAAATGATGAATATGTCTCATTAATGGCTGAAGAATTAATGAACTAGTGACGAACGTGTCTCATTAAACGCTAAGTTATGAATGAACAAGAGATAGATGTGTCTCATTAAAGGGTAAGTATGAATGAACGAATGATGAATTAGTCTCAATAAATATTAAGGTATTAATGAGCGAGTGATGAAAATATCTCATTAAAGACTAAGGTATTAATGAAAGTGTGATGAATACGTCTCTTTAAAGAATTAGGTAGGAATGAAGTAGTGATGAATGTGTATCATTAAAGGCTAAGGTATTTATGAATGATTGATGAATTTGGGTCATGAAAGGCATAAGTATGAATGAACGAGTGATTATGAGTGTCAGTAAATGCTAAGGTAGTGATGAATGAGTATCAAATATGTCTCAATAAAAGGCTAAGGGGTGATGGATGTGTGATATCAAAGGCGTAGATATGAATGGACGATGATGAATGTGTCTTATTAAAGGCTATGTATGAATGAACGAGTCATGAATATGTCTCATTCAAGGCTAAGTATGAGTGAACGAGAGATGAATGTGTGTCATTAATGTTTAAGTTATGAATGAACAAGTGATGAATGTGTCTCAATAACGGCTAAAGTATGAATGAACGAGTGATGATTCTTCCTCATTAATGATTAAGATATTATATAACGAGTAATGAATGTGTAATTAAAGATTATAGCATGAATGAACGAGTGATGAATGTACTTCATTAATGGCTAAGGTATTAATGAAAGTGTTTTGATTGCTTCACATTAAAGGCTAAGGTATGAATGAACGATTGATGATTGTTTATTATTAAAGGCTTAGGTAGGAGTGAACGAGTGATAAATATGTCTCATTGCAGCCTAAGGAACTAATGAACAATTGATGAATATGTGTCATTATAGGCTAACTTATGCATGAAGGAGTGAGGAATGTGTTTCTTTAAAAGCTTAGGTATTAATGAACGAGTAATGAATGCTTCTTACTAAAGGCTAAGGCATGAATGAACGAGTGATGAATGTCTCTCATGAAAAGCTAATGTACGAGTGAACGATTGATAAATATGTCTTATTAAAATCTAATGTATTAATGAACGATTGGTGAATGTGTCATTATAGGTAAGGCATGAATGAATGAGTGAGGAATGTCTCATTAAAGACTAAGATATTAGTGAAAGTGTAATGAATGCGTCTCATTATAGGTTAAGGTATGAATGAGCTAGTAATGAATGTGTCTCAGTAAAGGCTAAGATACGAATGAACGCATGATGAATGTGTCTCATCATAGTCTATGGTATGAATGAACAAGATAAGGATATGTTTCTTAAAGGCTAAGGTATTAATGAACGAGTAATGAATGTGTTTCATTAAAGGCTAAAATATGAATAAACAAGTAATGAATGTGTCTCATTAAACGTTACGGTATGAATGAACAAGTGATGAATGTGAATCATTAAAGGCTAAGGTATTAATGAACGAGTGAAGAATGTGTCTCAATAAAGGCCAAGGTGTGAATGAACAAGTGATGAATGTGTCTAATTAAAAGCTAAGGTATGAATGAACAAGTGATGAATGTGTCTCATTAAAGGTTAAGTATGAAAAACGAGTGATGACTGTATCTCAATAAAGATTAATGTATTAATGAACGAGTCATGAATATGTGTCATTAAAGGCTAAGGTATTAATGAACGAGTGATAATATGTTTCATTAAGGGATGAGTTATTAATGAATGACTAATGAATGTGTCTCCTTAAAGGCTAGGGTATGAATGAACAGTTGATGAATGTGTTTCTTTAAAAGCTAAGGTATGAATGAAGAAGTGATAAATTTGTCTCACAGAAGGCTAAGGTATGAATGAACAAGTGATGAACGTGTCTTATTAAAGGATGAGATATTGATGAATAAGTGATGAATATGGGTTATTAAAGTTTAAAGTAGGAATGAGCAAATGATGTATTTGTGTCATTAATGGCTAAGATTTTGATGAGTGAGTGATGATTGTTTCTCATTAAAGTCTAAGATATAAATAAAGGATTGACGAATATGTGTAACTTAATGCTTAGATATAAATGAACGAGTGATGAATGTGTGTTATTGAAGGCTAAAGTATGAATAATCGAGTGATGAATGTGTTTCATTAAAGGTTAAGGTATTAATGAAAGTGTAATTAATGCGTCTCATTAAAGGCTAAGGTACAAATGAACGAGTAATGAATGCGTCTCATTAAAGTCTAAGGAATCGATGAATGAGTGATGAGCGTGTCTCATTAAAGACTAAGATATGAATAAACGAGTGATGAATGTCTGTCAGAAGCAAAGGTATGAATAAACGAGTGATAAATGTGTCTCTTTAAAGGCTAATTTATGAATGAACAAATGATGAATGTGTCTAATTAAATGCTAAGGTATGAATGAACAAGTGATGAATGTGTCTCATTAAAGGTTAAGTATAAAAAAAAACGAGTGATGACTGTTTCTCAATAAAGATTAATGTATTAATGATCGAGTCATGAATATGTGTCATTAAAGGCTAAGGTGTTAATGAACGAGTAATAATATGCTTCATTAAGGGATGAGGTATTAATGAAAGATTAATGAATGTGTCTCCTTAAAGGCTAGGGTATGAATGAACGGTTGATGAATGTGTTTCTTTAAAAGCTAAGGTATGAATGAAGAAGTGATAAATTTGTCTCATTAAAGGCTAAGGTATGAATGAATAAGTGACGAATGTGTCTTATTAAAGAATGAGATATTGATGAATAAGTGATGAATGTGGGTTATTAAAGTTTAAAGTAGGAATGAGCAAATTATGTATTTGTGTCATTAATGGTTAAAATTCTGATGAATGAATGATGATTGCTTCCCATTAAAGTCTAAAATGAAAATGAAGGATTGACGAATATGTGTTACTAAATGCTAAGTTATGAATGGACGAGTGATGAATGTGTGTTATTAAAAGCTAAAGTATGAATAATTGAGTGATGAATGTGTTTCATTAAAGATTAAGGTAATAATGAAAGTGTAATAAATGCGTTTCATTAGAGGCTAAGGTATGAATGTACGATTGATGAATGCGTTTCATTAAAGGCTAAGGTACAAGTGAACGAGTGATGAATGTGTCTCATTAAAGGCTAAGGTACAAATGAACGAATAATGAATGCGTCTCATTAAAGTCTAAGGTATCGATGAATGAGTGATGAACTTGTCTCATTAAAGACTAAGATATGAATTAACAAGTGATGAATGTTTGTCAGAAGCTAAGGTATGAATAAACGAGTGATAAATGTGTCTCTATAATTATGAATGAACAAATGATGAATGTGTCTAATTAAAAGCTAAGGTATGAATGAACAAGTGATGAATGTGT
>JAYMFT010053792.1:0-15150 GCA_038088735.1 Panulirus argus | reverse complement strand
TATATATATATGAGATACACTGGTCCCTGCCTCGTCGGCTAGCACTCGAGCTGCAAGTGTATACAGTCGAGAGAGGCTGGACACGTCGAGTCAATGTGTAAGTCAATTAGGTAAATCATTAACAGTTGATTTGATGAAATCGCAGGAGAAATTAATGAGCAGCGAATCAAATTAACTACAGACAGAAATGAAGAGGCAGCAGAAATACATAAATGCGTGGAGAGATAAAAATGAAAATGAAATTAAACATAATCAAAGCCCTGGATATCAATGTCTTTAACACGACGGTACGACCTCGGAACACGACTGCACGACCCTTGGGTATGATAACCTGGCTTTTGATCCGACACTTTTAAGGGATCATGCAACAGGTCACGCCATTATACCTTAAGGGTCGTAATCAAGAGCATAAGGTGTCGCACCCGTCGTGCTCAAGGGTCGCAACCCGTCTTTACAAGATTATAAAATGAAAACAGAATAAGATACGACCACATATTGTTGACCTGAGAGCGTGGAGCGCAGCCCATTGGCAGCGGACAAAACAAGAACTATGGGGACGCGTGAGAGGAAAGTATTTTGAGTCCTGGAATCTTGCACTATCGGACGTTCTATTCAATCTTTCTCATTTCCCGTCTCTCTCTCCTTCTCTCTCTCTACTCCTCTCCCACTGACACTTGTTATCTATACCATTCTCTCAAAAATTCTATATTCCATATCTTTACTTTTCCTCCATCTGTCTATGCCTTCTCTTTACATCTTTTTCCATCTCTCTCTCTTTATTCTCTCTCTATCTCACTCTTCCCCTTTGTTCTCCCTCCCTCTCATTTCTCTCATCCTTCGTTTTACTTTTCTTCGTCCTCTTGTTCTTAAACCTTTCTCTCCCACAGCCGCTCTCCTTCCCTCCCCCCATCCCCGGCCTCTCTCTCTCTCTTCTCTCCCAAGGCTTGTGGACCGTGGCAATAGTGTCAGGAGCGAGGCCTCCATCACGCCTGAGGGAAGATACGCTCCTTCCCTGGCCAGGGAGATTCTGGGAGGTGGGGGGGATAGAAGTTCCCTGGCCAGGGAGATATAGGGGAGCAGAGCACAAGCCCCCTGGCCCATTAGATACTGGGAGGGGAAGAGACACAAGCCTCCTTGCCCGGGAGAAATTGGGAGGGACAGGGATACAAGCCCCCTGGCCAGGGAGATACGGGGGAATGCAAAGAAACTAGCGTCCCTATCTAAGGAGAGACACCGTTGTGTTCCTAAGGGTCGTAAGTCGTCCTTGAGGAGTAAAATTGTATGGAGTGACCAGCTGAAAACCCCAGCCATCCCACAGAGACTCCCCCCCCCCCACCCTGGGCACCTGGACCACGGAGAGGACAGCGGTCATCCCGGCCCATCCGCGTTACCTGAGGACGCACTCGCCCCCGTCTCCACCACACGTCCCGGTAACAAATACGAGTCTCAAACTTGGACGACGGGCGCTTCGTCATCCGAGGATAGTTGGGCATCTGTCCCAGTCTCCTCTGATCCTTTCCCCCCACCCCCAAGCTCTTACGGTTGAGAGGTCGCTCCCACCCCCCTCCCTCCTGCATATATCACGCCGGTCTGAAGAGCTACAGATGATTTGTGTCAAACGACCGGTTCCTTGCCATTCACTGCGTCAAGCGACCGGTTCATTCCATTGACTGTGATCAGCCAGGGGTCCGTCCGTCCCGCGGTACGGTCAGTAATTCAGTTAATGACTCGCAGACGAGGACGACCACGAATCAGCCGCCCAGAGTCTAATCCAGAAATTATGAATGACTGAAAGTCCCTGGGGGTTCGTCTGAGATCCCTGTTGCAGGTCTCGAACCCGTAACAAGGTTCTCTGTCTCGGCCTATCGAGGCACAGCCCCCAACCAGGAGAGTCCGAGAATTCCCCCCTCCCCCAAGATCCTGACACGTTACACAGGACTCGGGTTAAACATTTAGGAATTTTTTCCTGCCTTTTCTGCACACATGAGGATGGGCGACTTATTAGGGGGGGGGGGGGACGTTGCTCCTGTCTTGTTGCTTTTCGCTGTGTTCCTGTTTTCCGTGATGTGTTGCTAGTGTGTTGTCGCAGCGTGTGCTTCCGTGTTTGCCAGAGACCAGTGCGTGCTGGGGCCCGGGCGACGTCCATGCTGGGGTGACTGCACCCTATGCACACACTCCCAACACCTTCCCCACACACCTCTCACTGCCCTTGTTGTTCTCACCAGCCTCTCACTCTCTCTGTCTATTTATCTTATTATCACTTCCTTCCCCCTCTCACCACACGGCTACTCCCTCCCATTTTCACTTCTCTCTCATGCGGGAGTGAGAGTAGCGCTCTCTTAGCTCACTCTTCCTGGGTCCCTGTGTAGTAACACACGCAGGCACTGCTGGTGCTTGTGGGAAGGGGAGGGGGGGTGGACCCATGGAGAGGGCCTGGGTCTCAAGCACTACAAGCAGCTCGTAGGGGCACTGGTAGTGCCTATTGGGGGGAGGAAGGGGAGGGGTGGCAGGAACGAAGGTGGAGGCCTGAAAAGATGGTGATCCTCGTATCTGAAAGGGAAGGGAAGCAAGCAAGCATAGAGGGTCGTCTCCAATAAATTGCATGCCAAATGCAGGCATGGGGGGGGGGGGAGGTCTGTTCCTGGACGGTCAGCCAGGGTTTGCCTATATTGGGAAAGGATCGTCCCCATCCAGATTCTACCGCCCTCAGCGGGAATCCTGAAGGATACTGACACCACTACAGTATCCCAGACACCGTCACAATAAACCAGACATCACTACAATACCCCCTGAGGGAGCGTCCTCCACCATAGCCCACGTGGTATACTGCGTCTTGCCAAAATGCACTGAAGGATCAAGACGTTATATAAAGAGTTCATATTGAAAAAAAAAAAAATAAATAAATAAAATCAAGAAACTCTACTGGCAAAGAAGCCTCCACATCCATGAGATCCTTCACCAACGCTGATGTATATATATATATATATATATATATATATATATACACACGCACAACAGGTGATCCATACTATCTGTCTTCCCCAGGGTAGCGAGGACCCCCTGTCACCCAGTGCCTCCCACTGGTCAAAGGTTGGCACCAGGCACTCCAACGGGGTGCCACCGCTTGTATATTACCTCTCTCATGCCTAGACATTATTCCGAGCGGCCTCCATCCTGGGCTAAAAACCATTTAAAGTTTAAACGAGTTTGAGATCACTGCTATGAGCAGGCTTTGAAAATTCCCGGACTCTGGAAGGACGAGGTTGTGGGGACAAGATGAGAGATGAGGAGAGTGTCAGTGAGGGAGGACTTGCTGGGAGTAAAGTGAGGGAAACGAGGAAAGGAAGGGACGGTGTTGACAGATAGGAATAAAGTGAAATCTGATAAAAAGGAACCGAACGAGTAAGTGAAGGAACTGAAAAACATGAGGCAAACAGACCAAGTGTGGACTGGGCCCTCATACCTCGTGAGGAGGAGGAGGAGGAGACTCTCTCCCTCATGCAGGAAGTTCGACGGTATGAGGACCACGCTCCTGTGTTATGTTAAAAGCCACTTTCACCAAACCCTCACATACAATACACCCATATCTTCACTACACCCTCATATTCAATACAGCCAAATCTTCACTGCGCCTTCATATTCAATACATCCATATCTGCCCCCACCACGGTAGCATGGTCGGTAGAGCGTTCGCCTTCTAATCCCAAAGTCCGTCATTGGATCCCGGGCTGGAAAGCTTCGCGAGAATCGATGAAGATACATCCATATCTTCACTACACCCTTATATTCAATATACTCATATCTTCTCTACATCCAAAATCTTCACTTCACCCTTATATTCAATACACTCATTCTTCACTACATCCTCATACTCAGTACACCCATATCTTCACTACATCCTCATAATCAATACACCCATATCTTCAATACACATATTCAATACACCCACAAATTCACTAAATTCTCATATTCAGTACATTAACATCTTCACTACACCTTTGTATTCAATACACTCATATCTTCACTACATCCTCACAATCAATACACTTATATCTTGACTACATCCTTATATCAATACACTCATATCTTTACTACATCATCATATTCAATACACCCATATCTTCTATACACTCTCATATTCAATACACCCACAACTTCACTAAATCCTCATATTCAGTACATTAACATCTTCACTACATCTTTATATTCAATACTCATATCTTCATTATATCCTTATGTCCAATACATTCATATCTTCACAACACCCTCAAAATTCAATACATCCATATCTTGATATAAACTCACATCTTCACTACACCCTCATATCCACTATACCCACATATATATTAAACCTTCACCTTCACAAATCCTTAATTTACTAAAACTATTTTCGATGCATTTCTTTCAACAAGTAGTACAAAATAAAAATTTCTATTACTAGACATCTTAATCCCGGGGAACCTGAATCTAGTTGCAGGTCCCTCACACATTTAACAAATGTAAATCCTCACCCCTGTGCATACATACCTCAGGGGATCCTCAATCCTGTGCGTACTCCCGGACGATGTTCTTGATATCATCACACTGACATCTGGGGCAACGATAAAAGTTCTGGTCCATGGTACAGGTGTGCTGTATGTACTTACCGTAACGCAACACCAATTCTATCACATCCTCAGTAAGTTCCTCTTTACTGGGACCTTTCTTTTTTGGTGCCTGGCTCTGGGATGCCTTGACCTTCTCATCCCACATATTTACCATATTAGTGAAATCGAATTTCTCCTCTGGCGTCTCAGAGTTTTTGCAGGGGGCCTTTGCGTGGCCTTCTTGTGTTGCAGGAGAAAGCTTCCCAACGTCTTCTTTAGGGGGACTTCTAGGGCATAGCATAATATCAGGATCTTGGAATTTCTCATCCCAGTAGCCTACAAGATTAGAAAAACGGTATTTCTCATCGTCAGAAGTATCAGAATCCTGTTCGGCGTGTTCCTCTGCGTGGCCTTCATGCACGCGGAGGCCTACTTCAGGACCTGATTCGGGTCCGACCGTATTCAGCAAATGTGTTGCCCCCAACTCTCCGTGACTGTCAGAGGGTCTGTTACTGGCGTTAGCGCGGTCATGTGTTCCTCTGCTGATCGACCAAACCCTTAACAGAACGCTCACAGCGATGATAATTAATGTCATCGAGATTGTTACGGTCATCATCACGTCTTCCTTCCACTTAGCGTTTTCTTTCTCTTCGTAGATACGTAACAGGGCATCAATTTGTAGACAGAGATGTTTCTAAGTCATGTAGCTCCCCAGGATGGGAACGTACATCCACAGGGAGGACGGGTCATCCAGGAGTAAGAACAGATCATCCGCTGGCCAAAGTATCTTGGCCCAAAACTATTTTTCCTTCTCCAGGTTCATAATATCCTTAACTATTTCGTCTCTTATCTCATAAAAATTGTGGGTGGATTGCACTGCAAGCTTCCACGACACCGAAAAACACACTACGACGGCGAGGCGAAGCAGTATTTTTTTTAATTCAATCATAGCAGCTTTGCAGAATCTTTATCCAGACCCCAGATTCATCAAATCATATAGTCCTGATGTACATTATAGAAAAGATGGCAATTGTCAAGTATCTCAGATATGGGGCGTAAGTTGTGTTTGTTATTTCAAGAAACACATCTTCACTACACCCTCATATCTACTATACCCACATACCTCAGAGGATCCTCAAACTTGCGCATACCTCAGGAGATTCTCACCCCTGTGCGTACCTCAGGGGATCCCTCAATCCACTGCGTACTCCCAGACGATGTTCTTAATATCATCACACTGACATCTGGGGCAACGATAAAAGTTCTGGTCCTTAGTACATGTGTGCTGTTCGTAATTACTGTAACGCTACACCAACTCTATCACCTCCTCGGTAAGTTCCTCTTCACTGAGACCTTCCTCTTTTGGTGCCTGGCTCTGGGATATATTGACCTTCGTATCCCACATATCTGACTGATCACTGAAATCGAATTTCTCCTTTGGCGTCTCAGAGCATTTGCAGGAGGCCTCTGCATGGCTTTCTTGTGCTGCATCTGGAGACTTCCCAACGTCCTCTTTAGGGGGACTTTTAGGACATGGTACAATATCTGGATAATCCTGGACTTTCTCATTCCAGTAGCCTACAAGATTAGAAAAACGGTATTTCCCATCGTCAGAAATATCAGAATCCTGTTTGACGTTCCTTTGCGTGGCCTTCATGCAAGCGGAGCCTACTTCTGGACCTGATATGGGTCCTACCGTATTCAGCAAATGTGTTGCCCCCAACTCTCCGTGACTGTCAGAGGGTCTGTTACTGGCGTTAGCGCGGTCATGTGTTCCTCTGCTGATCGACCAAACCCTTAACAGAACGCTCACAGCGATGATAATTAATGTCATCGAGATTGTTACGGTCATCATCACGTCTTCCTTCCACTTAGCGTTTTCTTTCTCTTCGTAGATACGTAACAGGGCATCAATTTGTAGACAGAGATGTTTCTAAGTCATGTAGCTCCCCAGGATGGGAACGTACATCCACAGGGAGGACGGGTCATCCAGGAGTAAGAACAGATCATCCGCTGGCCAAAGTATCTTGGCCCAAAACTATTTTTCCTTCTCCAGGTTCATAATATCCTTAACTATTTCGTCTCTTATCTCATAAAAATTGTGGGTGGATTGCACTGCAAGCTTCCACGACATCGAAATACACACTACGACGGCGAGGCAAAGCAGTATTCTTTTTAATTCAATCATAGTAGCTTTGCAGAATCTTTATCCAGACCCCAGATTCATCAAATCATATAGTCCTGATGTACATTATAGAAAAGGTGGCAATTGTGAAGTATCTCAGATACGGGACGTTAGTGGTTAATATAGACAAGGTGGTGTTTGTGAAGTAAGATAAGGGGCGTTAAGTTGCTGAGATCACTGTGGGGGTTATTTAGCGCTCAGACTGCAGTCTTGAATGTATGCAGGTATGGTCTCTACGCCAGGAATCTTCTGTAGTCAGGATTAAAGTGACGTTATCTGTGAACCTTCATTCAGTAGCAGGAAACTAACACTTAACATATGAGGATCCTATCTTCACTACTGCGCATGCCTCCGAACGATCCCCTTCATATATCATCACACTAACATCTGTGATAATAATAAGAGTTCTGGTTTATCTAAACTCTGGGTGTCTCTGGTTGTCTTCACCAACGAGCCCAAGAGTCTTAACGGACCCAGTTATGAGGGGTACGATTGATATCCGTGACGTCATGCTGCGAAGTCAAAATAAGATCTGAATAGAGAACGAGGGATTGTTATCTACTTCTACTTACAAATACCCATGACAACGCTAAATTTATGTTGTTCCTGATCGTCGGTTAAGTGGTTTTTGTGTCGTAACTGAGAATACTGGAGGACAGTAAACAACATCTGAAACGGTAGCTGACGTGTACGGGAAATTATTGTGTGGTTATTTCAATTTCTAAAGGTTAGAATAGAAAACAGAGCCATATAGGTTAGGTAGTGCTTATCCTCCTTGAAGGCTCATTCTGGGGTGTCTGAATGTATGGATGTAACCAAGATGGGAAGGCGAAATATGTAGTATAGGTTTGAGAAGAGGAACCTGGATGTTCTGGCTCTGAGTTAAACAAAGCTCATGGGAAAGGTGAAAGAAAATTGGTTTGGATATGTCTTAGGGGTTAGTGTGAGAGTAAAAGCGAAGGAAGTAGTTGTGGAAATGTGTCAAAGAGTATGAGGACTGTAAAAATGAAAGTGGATTATGAGAGGTGGGAGCTTATACAACTTGGAAACGAAGAGGAGAGCAAGAAAGACGAGTGTTTTAGAGAAGCCAAGTGTGCCAGCAATTCCAAAATGAGTGATCGAGTATTAGTGATGGGTGATTTGAACTGGAGTAATGTGGTAGTTCATGGTATTAATGGAGGATTCTGGGGTATCCACTGATATAAATGAAAATGGTGAACAATTGTGGAATTGTGCGCAGAAAAAAAAAAAGGGTACTGGTGATTGGAAATACCTGGTTTAATAAAAGAGACATAAATATACGTAGGTGAGTAGGAGAGATGGTAAGCGGGCATCAATGGATTATGCATTATTTTATATACGTGCAAAAGAAATACCCGGTTGGAACTGCAGAGAAGGGCAGCTAATGGGAGGTCTGATCATGAAGGTGAAGACTTGTAGAAGTTTTAGGAAAAAAAGGGAAATAGGGTGGATGGGAAAAAGGTGGTGAAAGTGAGTAAGTCTGAAAAAGAGATGGGTGAAGAGATATTAGGAGACATTGTGTATAAAATGGCAAAGGTGAGAGAGTAAATGAAACTATGGGAGCGTGTGAGGAATGAGAGGTATTCAGGGAGGCACTAATGACGCGAGAGAGAGGAGGGAGGTAAGCATGTTAGAGTAGTGAGTGGCCGGATTAATTTGCTAGTGAAAAGAAAAAGAGGAGGTGTATGGGCTCGTGACAATGATAGGGCCCCGATTCCTCTATCAAGGAATAAAGTATTGAAACTGAAACTGAACTGAGGTGTATGGGCATCACTTGCGGGGAAGAAGAGCGAATAATTGACGGATGTAAAAGAGAAAGCGGCAGGAGGTTGAAGGGATGGTGCAAAAGTCGTTCATTGACCATGTAATCAAGCTTTCCCTCAGCTTCCGTTCAGTAAGTGTCGCATCTCTCTCTCTCTCTCTTTCTTCTTTTGGCTCTCCTTAACTGTCTGTGTATCTGTTTATCTGTTTCTGTTTTTTTCTATTTGCCTGTCGGTTATAAGCTCTCCATCTGAGAAACACACACACACACATACTAGAACCACAAGCATTAACCAAACACGAGACACTCCTCCCCCCCCACCTCCCTCTCACACACACACACACAAAAAAAAAAAAAATCATGACAAACCACGGCGGAGACCATCGCCCCCTGACGCCTGGCGAAAACCGTAAATTTTCCTTTTTACTTTGCACCTACGAAGCTTGGTGTAATATTTTAAAATTAAGGAGGACGCAAAAATCCATAATTCATATCCCAGGAGGGAAAAACCTGCCGCTTAACATAAAACTGGGTTGGTCAAATTTCAGGGCCGGAGCTTCCCCAAAAATTTACGCCGTGGTTGTTTTGTGGAATATATTTCAAACATTTGTGGACTCTTGCGGGTAACTGTGTCTCATGAACACACTTTAGGTCTCCTTGTGTGTTACACTTCGATTTCTCTCTCTCTACTTGTCCTGTACATCCTCACAAGGGCGAACAAAAGCTGCAAGGCTTTACCATATTCTAAGGAGGCGGGCTGTGTGTGTGTGTGTGTAGTTTGATACATAGCTGACGAAGTTCAAGCCATGGAAAGTAATGAGGATGGAACGTAGTAAAAGAGGTGCCTCAATATGAATATCATCTAGCACGAAAAAATGCTTTAGGATTCTCAGTGTGAAGAGGACCTGGGATCTGACATCGCCCCTGGCCTGTCGCCCTCGTTAGGAGGACAGTCATGGAGACACACTGTCTGCCGGCAAGTATTACGTTTGCTTTCGAGTACATAGATAAGATGTCCAGCTAACTTTTCGTATCTTATTAAGACAGAGACCATAATATTTTTCTCAAGTGTACCAACATGACACCATCCTACGCAGGGGCAAGGGAGTGGTTACGACCAGAGACACTGTGGCACCATTAAACTAGTCGAGGGCACCATCGACAGCCACCACGCCACAGTCACAGGAGCAACGCAGTGGGGCAACTAGCCTTAGGGCCACCAAAAAGACTCTCGGGAGTTTTGCCGTCACGTGCAAAACAATGGCACAGCGGTCAGCTTACGTCCACTCTTCACGAGCCATCGATCCTTCTGAAGTTCACAAAGTTACGAAACCACGTCAGTCTCTCTGTCGTGGTCTGCCGCTACGACAAGTCCAGGAGGGAGGTGCGGCTGCGTATGGCGATGGCAGCCAATCATTGCTGCTGCAGTGTGGTCAATCCCAACTGCAGCTGCATGTGGTGAACCAATCACTGCAACTGTAGGCAGTGATCTAACAAACCGGCGCAGCTGCAGGCAGTGGCCCAAACAATCACTGCAACTGCAGGCGGTGGGTGACCCAACCAATCCGCACGACGAAAGGCAGTGACCTAACTAGTCACTGCAGCTGCGTATGGTGACCCAGCTCCTCATCTCATCCCTATGCGCGACGGCGCCACCACCACAAACATGGCGTCAAGAAACAAGGATAAAAAGGAAGGCACCAGCTCTGAGAGAGGAACCTTAAAAATCATTAATTGAGCAACTCATCATCATTCATGGCATTCATCAAGCCTCGTCCTCCTGGCCTTTGAACAGCTGCGTCCTGGAGATTACACAGGAAACGAAGCCAATTGGACCCAATTAAGGTCATTATCATTTTCTTTTGGTTGCCATGAACGAGAATGTAATCTCAAGCCTCATAAAGTCCCCAGGACTGGACGTCCGATTGAACATTCAACATTCAGGCTGACACAATGTCCTCTGTAGATCAGTTGTTGCTTTAATTGTTTTCATTTTCCCTGTTGTTGGTTTTAGTGCTATTGTTGTTGTCACTTCTTACCACAAATTGTTGCAGTTATTCATGCTGTTGTTGATGGTGCTGTGTAAACATTCTACAAGAGAATCTCTTTCTGTAGTGCATATAGAGGACATTCTTGGTACTTCTGTGGGTCCTACACAGAGATTCTCTGTAGTAATACCATGTGTTTGATGGGAAACAGTACACACTCCGATTCTCTATCCTCACTACTTGCCAGGTATTTCCTGACACCAAAATGTACCATGCCAGGCTCTGAGGCCAGGTACAGATATGCCAGAGCTTACTGGTAAAGGAATTTACGTCAAAATATCATGCATTACTGGTGACATAGGTCTCAGGCAATGCTTGAACATAATACAGACTCTTGAAACAGGAATATGAAAACTGCAACCACGAAATATCTATTATGTATAAAGCAATCAAACGAGTCCAGAATGACACTAGCAGGACCGCTTCCAGTCATATTGGAACGTGTCAAGTAAAACAATGTATGGAAGATGTCAAAACAGTAAATTACAAGATGTGGTCACTGCTAGATTTGAGCGAAAATCTGGTAAACATTCGGACGGAAATCTGTCATGAAACATACAACAAGAGAAGACTGAAATACAGTCTACAGGAAAAAGGCTAAAATGAACGAACACAAGATAGTCTGAAATTACTTGTATGTATAAAGAAGAAGAAGAAGAAGAAGAAGAAGAAGAAGAAGAAGAAGAAGACTGACTGACTTTCCCTGAGGAAGACCTCCATCCATGACCATCGTCTCTCCTGAACTGTGGAAGACACCTCACTCTGGGAGGCCCGTGAACGCAGAGGGAGACCACAGAACACTGTCACATCTGTTGAAGCTATGATCATCCTGTACCCCGTCGTCGGAAGAGGGGGTGAGAGAGAGGGGTCAGTGACGTGTGGGCGAGCGGCGCAGCTGGAGAAGCTCAGCCAACCAGACCAACAACGGATGTTGACGTTGTTTCAGAAATAAACTCGACCATCAAGATCCCCTTTGCCGTTCTCCTTCGCCGTCAAATGGACTTTATGCCCTACCATCAGCGAGTGAGATACATTTGTTCTCAATCATTTCTTAATGGGCAATACTGGTGTTACCAGGACGGGGTTTGTGTTATCGTGCTTTGCCAGCGACGTAATGTCTTGAACGACTGTACACTTCCTCAGAAGGCACTGTAGGTGTGGTTGAGGCTCTTGTTACGGATAGTGGAGGCCGCCTGGTTTTCCCAGGACTGGAAACCTCCAATCTGCATTACAGGTTTGGAACGCCCTCTGGATCGACCTTATCATGTTCCCAAAGACTGATGACCCGCTACCATGTGTCGAAATTAGGAGGGTAGGGGGGGGGGGGAAAGAGGTGTCGGTACTGGTTTGGTTGGGGTTCAACAGAGGGAGATGCCAACGACCTGTTTCCTTATTCCGCCGTGGGGAGCAGGCCACCTCAGCTTATCGATCTGTTACGGCCATGAGTAACGAATGTGCAAGGGAAGAGACCCAGTCAAAGCGATGTCCTCAACGGTGACTAGCCTTCGCGTTCCTCCTTAATACCATCCAGCGTCCCTCTCCGTACTTCCAAGAGTACCATCCCCCAAACCACAAGAAACTGCGGGGCAGTACGTGTTTAGTGAGTCATTTACGAGAGGGCGGCGGGCGATTCCCTCTGGTTGGGAGCTCACACATAACAGAGCAACGGTGTGAGCTCAACAGTAGCAACGTTCCCGCTATGCCGTTCGCACGAATTCCTGCAACAAATATGAAGCGTCGGTGTGAGGCTTAGGGTGCAGTCTCGTCTTAATGTTCCATCACAGGTGGCGCTCCAGGGGATCAGGGGTCGCTTTCCAGTGGAGACACAACACTGTCTCCGGCGGCCCTGCCCTCCCTGCTTGCCTGCCTGCTTGCTGACTTCTTCCGTCAGTTTCCTGGGGGCGTGGCCAGTGACGTGATCCACGTCAGACTCCGAGGGTCAGACCAGATGTTTCGAAGCGTCTCACTCAGGCAGCTCAACCCGAACAGTGACATGGTTTCACGTACTGTCTGAGGACAGACCAGATGCCTCGAGGCGCCTCATTCACTGAGCTCAACAACTCAGTCTTCCTAAACTTTGTGAGGGGGGGAAAACATATCCTGTCAACAGCCCCTGGTATCCGACCTCAAGTCAGAGACAAAAGACCACTGCCAACATTCACCTGGACCAGACAAACCGGACCTCTAACCCCCGGTATAGATGCCCATCACAAACAACTCTGTCGCACAGGACGCGCTAAAACCTTCTGGTATAACTTAAGCTGGATAGGAAACTCTAGTGTGTCGACAGATGAAACGACACTGGTGTGTCAACAGCTCAGAACGAACGTTAGTGCGTCGTTGGCTGAAAGCACTGCAGAGTTTCCGATGGCATGGTTATATATACATCTGCCTTCCTGTGGGATTGCGGGAGCCCGGAGGATGGTGGGAAAGGATCATCTTTATCAGATCAAATATATTTTTGTTGGAACGCACCACTCGACAGCAAGGTATACCAGTACCATTATCTCAGACATCTACCGATGCTGAAGTCCTTTCGCGGCAGTCGTGATGCTTGAAGCCACACGTATATCAAATATACAGAGAAGTAAAATTCTCTCTGATATTGCGAATCGAACATATATTCAGGAGAAAGCTCCCGAAAGTATGCAGATAAGAATCACAACTTACAACTTCAGTTGCTAAAATACCACCTGAACGAGATGCATCACACACCCAAGACTGATGCTTCCGCGAGCAGTCATGGGGTGCAGTGTGACCCCCCAAAAAAAAGTTCTCCAAACACACACGTACGTTAAACTATTAAACCAGGTGTGCTAAGGGTAATGGCTGCCGTGTCTACATCCTCCTGAGGTACCAGGGTAATGAAGTGATTGCAACTAACATTCTCAGTCCTCAGCACTAGCGACGATGGCGTCTTCCTGAGATGTTCCAACTCACCGTATGTCCTGGCATGTGGACGCAGGAACGTCTCTAGTCCCCTGGGGTGCGGTGACGTACCCCGTTTCTTTCTGTCCGGCAGGGGGAGGGCCCTGCCTCTGGTATATCTGTGTCTCTTCACCTGCGGTGCAGAGAACCAGAGATATACATTTGGATGTGGAGAAAGCGGAAGGTAAGGACATGCGTTGTGGTCTTGCGGTAGGTGCTACAAACACGTAGGGGTAAATAGGAGTAATTTTTACTAAGGGAGGGAATGAATGGCTCCAGGTAGAGGTGCTTGCATTAAGGAGCCCGTGGAAGACTAGGGCAAAGGCTAGTGGTCATTCTCATCTCGCAAATCACAATGGTATTCAGACCATTTTCTGTGGTGTTCACGACGGTATCCGTAGACCACGAGAGACCATTTTCGACGGTTGGGGCTCACAAATGTAACATGAGATTATTTTCCGCTCCTGGAGCAGGGAGAGATAAGTCTCCAACATTTTTACAGTCGCCTGTTATAGGCCACTATCTTATATCTACAGTCTCATGTTAAGGGAACCTTTCTCAAATCGTCCTCTGTTCCGGGAATCCTTCCTACATTTATCGCGTCCTGTTATAAGAAATATTCCCATATTGTCTCCCCTTAAAGGAGGCCTTCCTTATATCTGCAGTCTTCTGCTGTAGGAACTTTCCTTATCTGTCTGTAGTCTACCGTTATAGGAAACCTTCCTATATTTAGGGCCACTATATCTACGTCTTTATCCTAACTGATATATAAACCAATTTGTCCAGATCAACATACATACATCCATATATACATAAAGACATACATACATAAATGTTTACATACATATACAATCATATAAATATGTATGTGAATATATAAATGAGAAGATAAACAGACAAACTGGAATATGTAGTGGAATAGATAAATGAATAAGTACACATAAGATGAATAACATATATACGTATATATACATATATATTCATATATCCCTGGGGATAGGGGAGAACGAATACTTCCCGCGTATTACCTGCGTGTCACAAAAGGCGATTTAAAGGGGAGGGAGCGGGGGCTGGAAATCCTCCCATTTTTTTTCCTTCACTTTTCCAGAAGAAGGAACAAAGAAAGGGGCCAAGTGAGGATTTTCCCTCTAAGGCTCAATCCTCTGTTCTTGACGCTACCTCGCTAACGCGGGAAAGGGCAAATATGTATGAAAAAGAAAAAAATATATATAAAAGGATGGAGTGGAAAAGATTTTGAGGTATCGGGGCCTGAACACGCAGATGGATGAAAGGCGTTTACGGGATAGAGTCCATTAGAACGATGTGGTATACAGGGGTCGACGTGCCGTCATTGAACAGAGCCAAGGCATGTGAAGCGTCCGGGGTAAACCATGGAAAGGTTTGTGGGGCCTGGATGTGACTAGGGAGCTGTGGTTTCAGTGCATTACACATGACATCTAGAGAATGGATGGGAGCGGAAGCGGCCTTTCTTCATTTGTTCCTGATGCTATCTCGCTAACGCGGGAAACGGCGATCAAGTATATATATATATATATATATATATATATATATATATATATATCTATCTATCTATCTATCTATCTATCTATCTATCTATCT
>JAYMFT010053771.1:0-15151 GCA_038088735.1 Panulirus argus | reverse complement strand
GCCAGCTCTCGGGAGCAAAAGCCAAAGTAATACCTATAGAAGAGGGAAAGTGAACCAACATTGCGGCGTAAGGCAAGGAGGCCAAGTTAGCCCGGAACAGTTTATAAGTCGGACCGCTTTCGATTCAACTCTGTCAAGTAAGGATGCAGAGCTAGAACCACCCCAAACGTGAGAGCAGTACTCCATACAAGAACAAATCAATCCCTTGCATAAACGGAGTAATGTGGAGCCATTAACGTCATCGATAAATCACTCGTAAATTATGAATTCCTTTCCAAAGTTATATCATTTCATTTACGTTCCAAACCATTTACAAGGTTACATTACATAATTTTTTTCAGTGTATGGGGTATTGTAGTAGATATAGACGATCTAATGGGTCTTGTAGTGGATATTCATCTACAGGGCCTTGCAGTAGACAATAGAAACTTATCATTATATCCCGAGCCTTGCAGCAGATACTGATGATCTAGTGGGCCTTGCAGATGCTGATAATCTCCTAGGCCTTGCAGAATTCATTCACGCTCTACTGGGCCTTGTAATAAATATTCATGATCTGCTGGGCCATGTAGTGGATATAAATGATCTACCGGGCCTTGAAGTATATATGGATGATCTACTAAGCCTTGTAGTATATATGTATGATGTACTGAGCCTTGTAGTACATGTGGATGACCTATAGAATAATTCTCTTGGGAAACAATATACATTCTCTCGTCTGTTAACCACCCTGGATGTCTGTGATAGTAGTAATGTCTGTGTCACTGGGGCCCTGCAGACGTCAGCATGAGGCACCGCCACTCACAGGCTCACCTCACACTTCACGAGTGAGTCAGCAGCCAGTTCGGTTGCTCTGGGTTTACGTGGTACCCAAACTAACGCTAGACACAAGGGGGCAAATAGTTTTGTGTCGAGTGTAGACGCCCAGGTATTGACACCGGGCCCACGGTCAATAATTGGATATCCACAATCTAAACCGAAATGTTCTGCTATCCTTATGGCCCTTGAATTGATTAATAACTCCCGGATAAAGAGTATAATTGTAAGCGATTCTCTTTCCTCAATAACTGACTTAAACTGCCTTCAGCAAGACTGTGGTAGGCTTGCGTCTAAGGCAGGACACAGGAATAACCAGATTACTTACGATGGAGCCAAAGTCCAGTTTCTCTGGATTCCTTCACACACTCTGGGCTTTGCATGCATGATAAGGCTGGCCAACTCATTAAACCTTCCGTCTTCGATCTACCTGCGGGCAGCCTTATAACACTTATTCAGCAAGAACATGAACCAAATCTTAAGACGGAGTGAAATGAACACTGGCGGATCTATGTACCACAATAATATGTTGCAAGAGGAACCATAATTATATTATGTTTATCTATTCGTGTTATTATACTTGGTCGCTGTTTTCCGCGTCAGCGAGGAAGCGCCAGAAAACAGACGAAGAAAGACAGACACATCCACTCATATACACACATATATACATACATGCACATATATGCACAATACATACATTTATACACCAACATATACATATATACATACATATGCATATACACATATACACATGTACATATTCATATTTGTTCGCCTCCATCCATTCCTGACGCCATCGCCACCCCCTGCGTCAGCGAGGTAGCGCCAGGAAACAGACGAAAAAGGCCACATTCGCTCACACTCAGTCTCTAGCTGTCATGTGCAATGCACCGACACCACAGCTCCCTATCCATATCCAAGCCCCACAGACATTTCCAGCAACAGGACCAGCCCACAGCCTGATCTCATGGGAGTTTGCCCCTCCTGTTGATAATAAACATACCAAACGTAAAACATTACCTACAAAGCTAACCCCTTACCCTGCAACATTATACACACCTGATCATTGTCAAATTGATGAGTTCGGAGATCATTCCTGCCCAACATCACAAGATATGTGTGACCATTTCATTCAAAACAATGTTACACCTCGGATACTAGAAAAGTATGTTGACTATGTTTACTGTAAGTAGCTTACTTGTGTATCCCGACTGATAATCCAACCACTGTTGTTAAATTCTTGTAAACAGTTCGCACACCACGTAAACGACTGAACAGTCCATTCAGTATTACCCAAAGCACATCAACACTTGTCTCGCTATGCAACCTATAATGAAATTCAGCCACTGAGGCCCAGCGGACTCTGTATCCTCTAACGCGCCACCGCCCACGGGAAGGGCAGGAATGCTCAATCAAATCAGCCACTCTTGCGGCTAAAAATCAACTTCCAGCAACGAGTTGTTCAGAAGCTGTACGTATATCTATCTCCCATTCTCTCCAGTCTTACGCGTTTCGCGTGATACGACACCTTGGTCACATCCACCAAATGCTCTTGCAAGGTCCGTGTCAGTCAAATTAAGCATTTTTCTTTGGTCAAGCCACTGGGAGAGGCAAGATCCTGCTGCTCTGAAACCATGTTGTCCCGAGTGATGCAAAGTCTTCGATCCCATATGGTCAGCAATACGGTATCTTACACGACTCTCACAAAGGATCGTAATGACGTGTGATGTTAGTTGGTCGGAAATGTTTTGCTTCCTCCACTGTGGAGCGTGGCGATGTGAGTCTGTTTCAAGCCTGTGATGTCGCCCTATATACTCTGTGATGTCACCCTACAGCCAGCCTACCTACCCTGCGATGTCAGCCTACAGCTAGGCTCCCCAGCCCGTGATGTCACCCTACGTCTAGCCCCCCAGCCTTTGATGCCACCTCCTCCCCAGCCTTTGATGTCCCCCCTCCCCAGCCTTTGATGTCACCTTCCCTAGCCTGTGATGTCCCTCTCCCCAGCCTGTACAGACAGCCTCACAACAGGTGCAGGGAGGTCCCCCGCCCACCAGGATGGTACACACAACGTCCCCACACATGGCTGGGTCACTCCTCACAGGACCTTACCCACCACATCCTGGTCGGCCATCTGCCTGGCTGCTCCTGCTGCAGACCAACACAGCGTGAACACGATCATCAAACCCCTGATCTTCCTGACCCGTCACAATGTCGGGCATCACATGTGTTTATATAGATGCTGCAGCGCCGGGCCGACGCAAAGAACGACGTTATCCGTCCCTTAATCCAGAGAAAACGTACATTTGACGGATCTAGTTTTTCAGCGTCTGTCCTGGAGTTGATATCGGCGCTACCCATCTGGATGGTCTACACTGCCGTCTCTGTACTGGATGCGACACAGATATAACCCTATGGTCGCGGGACGCCATCCATTTGATACGTGGGAATATCTTACAATGTTTTGTTATGAATCATCTTGTTTGTGATTCACATGATTTTATCAATCGTGTGTCTCACTCGGCTCAGCACATATCTTGAGATTAATTTTCACCCAGGGAACCGCGTGTTACAAAGATCAAGAAAAAAAAATCAACTGCATTCAGTTATACTAAATACGAAGCAAAAAAAAATATTTCTTCTTTTACTCTTGTTCGTCGTTTCCCGGTTTAGCAAGGTAGCGCCAGAAGCAGACAAGGAAAAGGGCTCATTCGCTCACATCCATTCTCAAGCTGTATGTACTGCATCGACATCAAAGCGCCCTGATCACAACCAGGCCTCACAGACCTTTTTGAGGTTCCCCCCGGCTGCTTCACACGCCCTCGTTCAGTCGCCCCCTGTATACCACATCACTCCAATTCACTGCATCCCGTGCACGTCTTTCGCCCTCCTGCATGTTCAAGCCCCTAGCATTCAAAATCTCTTTCTTTTCTATCTATATACAGTAACCCCAGGACATCTTCCCTAGAAAGTCCTGGTGTTACCCAGGACTCTTTCTAGAGGCTCCTTCATCCCAAGGCTGCGTTCTTTCTAGTAACAAGGAAACGTTGGCTCCTTTGGAGTGAGAAGACCTTTGACGAGACTGTCCTCTCAATGATACAGCCGCGCCAAAAGTGACTTTTCACTCATGGTGTAACCTGGAGTAGGCAGAGTCCGGTAACACCAAACAGATATGTAAATTAGCCAAATATTACAACGACAGACCCAGGAACACATGAAGATGTTGAGAGACTGAGAGTGGCCACACCTGACACAAGACATATGAGACCTGCCTCACACAACGCTGGTAATGTACAACCATTTACTACCCAAACACTGGCAAGGAAAACTCTAATGTATTACCATTAAAATGAAAACGTGCTATGAATGCAGTAGAAAATGCTATCTGGGGTCCAGAGTTGTTCAGCTCACTACCTTCGCCTTTCCGTAAGTGCGCCTCACGAGGGATTCAGAGGCTGACTTCTGCCCTTGTCTGCTATAAACCTCTCCTACTAAGAGCCTGATCTACAATGCTGTTTCATGCTGCAGGTCTAAATCTACGGTGCGTTCTAAAACCCAGTTGGATTGGTATACCTTGTATGTACACCAAGTTACTTTTTCTGCTCTCATCTTCAGGCATTCCCAAGCAATGTTTCTTATATCTGCCGATGGTAGGGCCACACACGTGAGCTGTTCTTTGACCTATTTTCTCCAGTGATTCCTGCGACATATTCCTGCTCTTCGGTAGCACCGATCGGATCACAGACCACAACTGTTGTGATGTTGTGTGTGCGTGTATGGGGCAGAGAGTGCAAGGCAAGAGCGATATGGTGTGATGAAAGACAAAAGAGCAGAGGTCTGTCGGATGTGTCAACGATCAGCCAGCATATGAAAGGTTTACGAAAGCGAGGAATGAGTAGAGCAAGATAAAGATGAGCAGACAAACACTGAAAGAAAGGGAAAAAAAAAATTCATTAGGTAAATCAGGTGAATAATCCAAAACTATCTCATATATTTCCCTGTTGGAAAGCGTCTAACAGAAAGCAGCTAAGCAGGCTAAGGGATTAAGAGCAGTTTTTGAAGACGACGAGAAAATATGTGAGGAAGTGAATGATACGCTGCGATAGATATTGACAATGGAAGAAACCAGAGTGAAGATGAAACGCAAGACTTGGAATTCCATGAAACTGTTATAAAAGACAAAAGTAGGTTACAGAAAGCCCCTGACACATAAAAGGCACAGAGTGAGGTTATCATATAGGAGCAATACATAAAAGGAACACAGTACGGATACAGTCTCGCAAATGTGCTGTAGTGTGAGAAACACCTGAAATATCGATGGAAGTAGATGGAATGTTGTGCCCATCTTTAAGAAAGGAGTTTGGGATACTGCGCGGACGAAGAGACCAGTACCTAGCGAGAGCGTAATCATTAAAACGCTAGAAAAAAAATATTAAACTGCAAAGAGTGAGGTGCGCCCCAGGCAACTCATCTGGACGGACAGCGTTCCTAAACTACCAAAAGGCATCTGAAACTGCCACACACACAGGGATGGGAAAGATGGTGGATAATCAGGGAGGCATATGGGGAAGACTCCTTTGGTATATCGCATATTATCTCAGTGGAAGGGAAGAGAAGACACATGTTAGTGGAGCATTTTCAAAGTGGGCAGGAGTCACCAGTGGCGTAACGCAAGGCTCGGTCACTGGAGTCTCGCTGTTCGTGATACATATAAATTACTTGTAAGAAAGTCTGGATTTATGACTGAAAATGTTTACGGATGCAGAGCATTTAGGAATGACGAAGACTGCATCAACTTACAGCAGGATTGGGACCGCTACCGCTATCCTACTGTCGGAAGGACAGTGTACGTTGGGACCGCTACCGCTATCCTACTGTCGGAAGGACAGTGTACGGTCTGCGGAAAACACTGGTTGTCACAAATGGATTAAGATAAGCTCCAGAGTTGGTGTGATACATGGTTCGCCAAGCTAAACCCACGTGCAGGGTAATGAAGACCAGACACTGTGAAGGTAAACCACAATATGAATATGAACAGGACCCAACTTACCACTAGACTATCACGCCAGGGGTGCTTTTCTTTTCACTTTAGAGGCTCCAGTCATGGGCAGAGGCCACATCCTTCATTTCAATATACAAAGGTTAATGAAAGGGAGAAAGAAGAGAAGAGGAAAATTATTTACGAATTTTGGAGGATATGAAAATCCTATCTTTTAAAAAGCGTCAGGTCATAGATGTTAGGAAAGTCATGAGGGGTGAATGTCTTGTGAATATTTGGTGAAGTCTTCGGGGTTCTTTTATCTCCACAGCCCGGGCTGAGCCCAGGCTGATAGGCTGGGTCGTTGGTCGACCAAGGTGTTGGAAGCCGCAGCCCGCAGGCTCACAAGGCCCCCACAGCCTGGCTGGTCTGGTACACTTTGTAAGTACTTGTCCAGTGTACACTAAAACTTCTCTACTGTGCATCCCATGGTGTTCCTGACGGTACCTGGCAAGAGAGTTCCGAAGCTTTGAAGTGTAGGTAAAGAAACAGTTACCAAAATGGCCCACCTCTAAGCTGCCAACAGCCACACAGTAATCACGTGACGCAGTAGTTTGCCAGGTACTGTGGGGTCCAGCTATCCAGCTAATGGTGACAATGCATTCAAACACATGGATAAGATGTTTCATAAGCTGTTTTCAAATAGTATATGACCTAAATCAGAATAAGCTTAAGTTTTTCACCTCACTTAAACACAGAGTAAATGTAACTATTGCTGATACTCAAATGTAAATCTTAAATTACATTTTTTAAGATAGTTGCTCATGTCAATAAGGAGCTGCGCTCCAAACGTTTTGCATAAGTCTGAGGAAATAAACTAATCTATTCTGTCAATACAAACACATACACACACACAAGCAATGTGTGACGTTTCATCACGTAATTTTCAACCAATCACCACTATGTGCATAATGTGTAAACAATAGAATTTGCTCTGTAAAACTTCCTGCATGTCTGCCACTTTAACCATAAACATATACCTGACTCATGTGCTTATCCAAAGCGTAGAAGTACGCTACCCCACCTTGATCTTAAACTCTTTTGTAGTTAATTAATGAATTGCTATTACGACATCTCAGTTCTGTAGTATCTCAACTGTATACTTTTAGCCGAATGGCTGCCTGAATTCAATGAGCTGTTCTTTATCTGTTCATTTATCTATTTATTTATCTATTCATCTACACACACCTATGTTTTCCCCGGCACCATCCTCGTTCCCTCTTACAACCCCCCCCCCAACGAGCAGCCCCCTCATCCGTCAGCGCGGGAATTAGCAAATGAACCATTCCCACCACCGTCACCTCCTGCCTCCTGAGGTCCTCCTTCCCCCATGTTGCATTCCCGCACCACACCTACAAGAACCCAACACGCGCTCGAACACACCACTACACCCGCGACACCTCATTTCCAGTCCGAAAAGACGATTTTTCGACCTGTTTCGGTAAGTCGATGGGCTGCACGATTTTCCGAATTTGATTCAGATCTTTTCCTACAGGAAAGGCAAATTTAGCCCCAGTAATGACAATAAATACTTTCTTGGGCAACTTTTCGACTTTAAGCATCAGAAGCGGCAACTGGCACGTACTAGCGACCATCATCCGAACTACTGCTTCAGAAGCTATGACTAAAAACATAACTCATTGTCGAAACTGAAATATTTACAGCCATTCTGGCTCAAGACTTTCATTTCCCGCGGGAAATCTCGACATTAAACGCGACAAATCTCAAAGCTCATCAACCCTGCAGAAGACAAGTCCAGAAACATCATTTCTGACTATAACAACGCGTATCACTCTACACCACTGTGCTGCTGTAAACTCTCGTACGGCCATGCTTACCGCTGTAAGTACTTCCGCATAAGAACTTTCAATCTCTGGCTGTAGTAGCAGCAGCAGCAGCAATATCTACAGGTGTGGAAGTGACATCAACAGAGGTGGTCTCATCGTCTGGTGGTCAAGACTACATCAGGGGCTCCCAACACGTGGCTTGACCCATGAAGGTGTGGGTACAGCCCGGGAGGACGGTAGCCCATGGCGGCTGCCGGGGGATAGTAGGCTTAGCTGCTGCTGCTGTGGTGGTGGTGGTGGTATCAGAAGCGATAGACCACTATCACAACCACCGACCGCCTCCCTGGGCCCCGCCACACTTTCCTCACTTCTCCCTATCTCTCTGCTCAGTACAGCAACAGGACTTCCTACACAGTTCCTTCTCCTAAGTGACTCATGCACCATAGTAATGGCACCTGTCGCTCGTCCCTCCCTCGCCAGGACCCTCTCCTCCTGCCATCAGCAGCATGATCTCTTTACATGAAAAACAAGGTGAGAAGACCCCGTCAGTGTTCACGTCTCTCTCGGTATTCCATATACTCTAAAGATCTTAAACTGAGACAGACGAAGGCCTAAGCTTCCGCACATTCATACGTTATACATTCCTTCATCATTCACACCACACGTGGGAGAGTGAAGCTCATTCATCTGCGAAGAGACAGCGGGCGACTGCTCTCCGGAATGGGGTCTCATACCCCGGTCTCTATAAATAAAATCGGCCTGGGGTCGTGACACAGTGGGTGAGGAGAGACCCAGGTCTGTGGTGTACCCACTGCCGCAGACAGGCTGTGAGCATGACTCGGACATGGCTAGAGGGCCAGGAGCAGTACTACAGATACGTTTACGAATAGACTTGATAAATACTTCGCTTTAAGTCCACTACTTTCACTATCTGCACCTTAATAGTCAATATGACGATGTGCAGTTAATTCTTCTTGAATTATCTGTACGCCTTCTAACTTTTACCACACTGATCTGTGAGTTTCTGATATCTTCCACCATCACAAAGGCCTCGAAAGGTCCTAATGGTCTGTTGCTATTTGAATTCCTATATTTGTGTTCCGTTGTTTGATTTCTATGCAATATTAAGCCGACTGCCACACCCCTCCCCCTACAACCACTGCTTGTATACCATACAAGAATGAAGAACTATCGTACTTATTTCTACCTATGCTAACTCCTCCTACCCACTGCCTATGTATTCAGGTCATATAAAAATATATAAACACACTCTAATAGGTCTTCCGGTTGATGGACCTCCGTGGTGTAGCGGTTAGCGCTACTGACCAGTGATTTATTCACAGGCCGCCCAGGGGTCAAGTCTGTTTATGTCGGTTCGATCCTGGCGGTTGGTCCACAGTCAACGCGGCTGTTCATCCTCACCTTATGGGCCAGGGAAACCTTTAATGATACGGCCCTGATCAGGGCGTTCGTCAGCCCGGGTCGTCATAACAAAAAAAACGTAAAATAAAAAGTCTTCCATTTCCCATATTTGTCAGTCCTCTACCCCCAACACCCCCGTCTGTGGTCAAACTCCCTCTCAACTTTTCTCTTGACTGGACAGTAATGGCAAGTCCTATCGTATACATGTGAACATCAGACCTTGGAATATTTCCGGATTCAACAGTTCTTTAACACGCGTCATCAGTGGCCCGGCTGCCCTGCGAGGTTAGAGGTCACCCGACACCGCCCTGTGAGCCTTGACCTGCTGACGCAACCCTCTGGGGTTACGATGAAGGTCAACCTGTGTCTCACGGCCGGCACACGGCTTCATTCCTTAACGTCGCAGAAATACTGGAAATTTTCCAGGATAACGATCCAGTCATGGACGGAGGGGTACTCGATGCCCTGCCTCAGACGACGGGGCTGCTGGAACGATTCTGGTGCTGACGGCAGCAAGTACGATAAGCAACCGCAGGCATTGTGGTTACGATCTGTGTGTTTACGGGGAGAGAGCTTTCCACTCGTGTTGCCCCGTCTCTTGACCTGGTGTATATGTATAATGTCTTTACTCCTATGTACACACACGCACACACACCAACCTAAGCCAAGTACACATAAAGTGTTGCAATAATATGAACGCATCAGTGTGGGGAGAGAGCACGCCGCAGTGTGCGTTGGGCGTCTTCCTTGTGGTAGCAGTGTGGAAGGCGTGATGGGTCCTGGGCCATGTCGAACCTACTGTCTTTGGGGTGTTGAAGGACGGCTGATGTGCAGTATGCAGTGTGGACGGGAACATGTGACTGGTGACTGTATGGGAAGTGTGGCGTCTGATGAGGGTACGTATGGCAGGTGGGATGGTCTTTTAAGACGGAGTGGGGCGCGAAGGTGTGGGTGCGGGCGGCAGGTGGCTCCCTGGCGAGAGGTGTGGGTAAGGCCAGGTGTGGTCTGCAGGAGGCAAAACAGGTGCTCCATGCCCTTAAACCCACCACAACGACTGGTGGGCCGCCTTCCTGCCACTGCTTTTGTCCCACCAGAACGAGTGGTGGGCCGCCTCTCTGCCACTGCTCTTGGCCCACCACAAGGAGTGGTGGGCCTCCTTCCTGCTGCTGGAGCCCAGGTGTTCCCCTGCTGGGGCCTCAGCAGCCGCAGCCCACGTAAGGGGAGCCACCACTTGACCGTACATGAAACCACAGGTTACGGCGTCACATCTGCCAACAACAGCACCACATGCCTTGCGTCATACACATACACACACACACACACACACACACATGAAAAAGATCAGAAATCTGTCAGATTTTCTTCATATATATATATATATATATATATATATATATATATATATATATATATATAGTTTTACTGACAACAATGTATGTATAAAATATAAATTTCTTGTCAGGCAGACCAGATGAAGGAGCCCAGGTTAGGACACTCCAACCTAACCCGAACCGCCTCACACTGAACCAGGGTCGTAAGACCAAATGCTGACGGGGAAATCCCAGGTAATTAATAATGAGTTTTATGCCGCTCATAATTACTTACAACTACAAGAGTACGCATCAAACGTCAAATTAGAATTATATCTTTCGTTAACAAAACTTGGTTCATAATGTGGCCATTTCCGGTATTAAGGGCGCCTGTGCATTCTTCACTCCCTCAACATCTTATAACATACGACCTGAAAAATATCCACTGCGGCAACCAATGATATACCTCCCGGAATGTGGTACAACGGTACGTACACTGTTATCTACCGTAAAACAAGCAAATAAAAAAGCACTGTACCGCAGTACTGTTTTCTGTAGAAGGTGAACTTCTCCTTCCCCTCCATAATCCTGCACCTACAGTAGCTCAGTGCCCCTGGGCGACCTCCTCTTAAGTACCTCAGCCAATAGAGCACTGCTGTTGTCGTTGTTCCTCGTGTTTCCATATTCCTCTCTCGGTTCCATGACATATACTGACACCCTATAAGAACACCCGTTAAAGAGACTTGACGACATACAGATCCTGAGGTCAGGCCAGCCCGACATACCAAGGTGAGGCACGTCCACAATCCCTCAAAAATGTGGGCAGCAGTGCCAGCATTGCCAGCCCTCTGGTGAGAGCTCTTGCAAGCGTGGTCATCACCCTTTCCACACAATCCAAAACACCATGTGGACGTACGGGCTGCGGCTTCCAACAGCTTGGTCGACCCAGTGACCCATACCCAACAGCCTGAGCTGGACTCTGGCTGCTGGGGTAGAAGACCCCCCCCCCGACTACTTCACCAGGTATTCACCAAGTACACGTCAGTATTCGCCATCCCATCACCACACCATACAACTTCCACCTGACCATCAGCCACCATCCCAAATCTCACAGACCTGTTTTCATACTTACAGATCGGTCTACCTTCCAGTTAGATTTTCATGGGACGATTCAACAATACTTCTTTTATCAGACAGACAGTAGAGATGTCAGTATGAATCAAAATGTTGGTCTATATAAATTAGAGAACTTTAAAAGTGGAAAAAACGTAACTAAGTTTCCCAGAACATAGGTTAACCTGAGGTCGCAACTTGAGGGAGGTGAGGTCGTGGAGGTGTGACCTGTGCCCTAATCCCTTCACCTGTCTCCTGACTCATGTGCCTGGTTCTCTTTATCAGTACTCAAGTCTTGGCAATGTAATACACGAAAGCGCTTGGCACTTCGCATCATCCGTTTCCTTGAGGTTTTACCTGCATCTTATGAACACTCGCTACTTGTGTACTTGCTGCATGCCTATACAGGAGGAGGGTGTGTTTGGTGGTGAAGCAGAGGTCATGGTGGTGGGTGGGTAGATGTATATATACAGGAGGAGAGTGTGTGTGTGTGTGGTGAAAGGGTAGAGGTTATGGAAGTTGGGTGGGTGGATGTATATATACAGGAGGAGCGTGTATGTAGTAGTGGAGGGGAAGAGGTTATGGTGGTGGGTAGGTGGACGAAGTGAGAGTCAGGTTTCCTCCTAACAAAGATGACACGACACCTGACCCTGGCCGAGGGGGCTCCAGTGATGGTATCAACACCCAGTCTGCTGGTGCACTGGCTGGGCCACCATACACAGGGATGCCTACCCAACACCACACACGCTACACTTCTCACACTCTCCTCCTTTCCCTCGCCCATCAACACATGTACCTGCTACTGCATACATATATTTACCTTGGCTCTACCCAAGGTTGTCTGGAAACATTTTGAACAATGACCTGGGCTATCAAATTACTTTTTAAACTCTCTCAAATCATATTTCCATTTCTTTTTAACCTATATATACAAAAAAAAATGCACTGAAACTCTGCCGCGGACATGCCTACGGTAATAAACGGTAATTCACGAAATACCTACAACTACTTCCCTTACCAACAACTTAACCAATTGTCACACACACACACACACACACACACACACACAAGAACCCGAGTGTGTGACGAGTGGTCAAGTCTATGCTCATCTTAGGATCTGCTGCACACTTGTTACACTGATCACACTGGTCACCCTAACCTGTGCCTACTGGGGACGACTCAGTAACTCCTGGTAAGAAGACCTGGGACGGAGGAAGGTGCCCTCAGCCCGACTGATTTGTGCCGGTAACCTCGGCAACATTTATTGTGCAAATCCACACTCATCCTGTGAGCGGTAGCGCAAAAGGATTACAGGAGTTACATTGGGTCTTAGTCAGACCACTAGTGGATTGATCGAGACTCAAGAGGTCCCTCCGTCCCGAGAGCGTTTGCCTCTACACGTGGTGGGCCACAGGGCGGCGTCACCAGGCAATACCCAGGTCGCAGTACCTGCCCCGTACACCTCCACCAGACGCGCTCCTAGGACCCCACACCCCACCCAGCACAACGTTACACCAGCGTCAAAAATAATCTAGTCACAGTCGTCGTCGTCTTAGAATCCGTCCGAAGCATTTGCTCTCATATATCACATCAACGGTTAAGAGAACTCGGGGAGAAGCCCAACGCCGTAGGTCTACTGTACACTCTCTACTCAGCGCTCGCCCACACTCCCTCCGGTGGTGGACAAGTCAGCACCAGCAGAGCCATGATGGTTGGCGAGGGCACACCTTCCTCCTCCTTAACCTGCCTCTCTGAACAAACAACTGGCGACCCCCGTCAGGAGTCTGCCCTTCTACCGCGTCTCCAGCAGTGTGTAGCACCAAGACCAGCACAGCCTAGCATATTAATCCGCCTGACATCACTACACACGAAACTAAATACTGGCAGGTTTCACCCTCAACACCTGACCAAAATGAGTGATCTTCAACACATACAGACTCACTACACCGAAAAAAAAATGGCACCGGCTCCCTCAACTCTGCCACTGGGAGGGCAGGAGATGCTGCCACTGTGACCCACCCAGATGGAAAGTGCTGGCCAATAGTCATCGCTCTTGACAATGTAGAATCCACAACCAGAGAATCTTTGATTAATTTGATTACCTATGATTCTCCACCCTCACTGCTTGTTCTACATCCCTAGAAAACACACTGAAAACTGCTTCACCAGCGCACCAGCATCAAGTGACGGTACCCACCAAGACCAGGTCACCAGCAGACTGTGTGTGGTGACGGTACCCACCAGGTCCAAGTCACCTGTTGCCTCCAACAAGATTACTTAACCTGTTGCATTCTATAACTGCACGTCACATATGCAATGTATATTTGACCTTTTGCATTACTATAAACGTTATCAACTGTACACTCTCCTACCTATACATTATGTCCTGTTCTAAACACACTGATAGTGGACTGTAATGTGTTCTGTATGTACTGTAACTCTCAAATAATGTTACTCATATATTCTACACTGTATACCTGGTATCATGTTCTGTGTAGGTTTTACGTTAACTTGCTTTGTGTTACACACATGCCATTCCTCCCCTTCTGACGGGACAAGGACCCTCTGGGGCCCGTGGCCCACTCGAGCCCTCCTGCCACCCTCCTATGTCGACGTTTTGTGCCCACTGGACTGTCTAAACTTGCCTCCACCTTGTGCCCCTTTCAACCATACTATAACGGAAATGCTTTGTACATGCCTGGCAAACAAATTCAATTAGGAAAATCTAGAGTTCGAAGGAAAATGTGTTTAAATGCAAATCTAGTCCGTATACGTAAACTAGAATATTGTGGTTCACGTTCCCTTGTGAAATAATCTTTTAAGAAGACTTCCAGGTTCTCAGATTCCACCATGTAATACCTTCACCTTGAGCGTCAGTGTTCCCCGGCCTGTGAGGGGTGATGTGCGTAGCTAACCTGCCCTTCCTGGAAGACGCAGACCCTAAACTACACTCGGAAATAAAGCCCTACTGGCACGACAGGAGTGGGAGACTTTGTAAAATGATATCTCTGAAATCCAAAGGTGCCATTTGCGCAAAAAAAGGGATCAATGCCATCAACATCCAGGGCCTAAGTCTTCAACACCTTGCCATCTACCAGCAGAAACAGCCTGGGATGCACGGTGGAAAAGTTCAAGAGTGCAACGGACCAGCCAGGCTATGGGAGATGTGTTGGGCTGCGGGCTCTGGCTTCCAAAAGCCTGGTCGACCAACGAATCAATCCAACAGCCAGGACCCAGCCTGGGCTGTGGGGGTGAAGACCCACGTGGTCTTCAAGGTAAGTTACAATCTTGGGTCAGAACATACATTATACCAGTCATGCAACCTACATGTTCCACGCAAACCAAAGCTAAGAAATCATGTTGAATATTTCTAGTTCAGCAACTGATTAATTATCAGCTCAGCAGCTGGTGGACCATTACCTTTTTTTTTGTATATATGTTGAAGGCTCTAGTCACGGACAAAGGTCCACATCGAGGCCAGGCCCTAACTGAAATATAGAGAATTATGAAACAGAAAAAGAATAGACAAGGGAAAGTAACGCATTTTTGAGAAAGTGAAAGACCTATCTCTTGAAATGAGCCAGGTCATACTTATTGGGAAAGACATGAGAAGGTAGAGAGTTCCAAAGCTTCGACGTGTAGGGAAAGAAGCAGTTATCAAAACGGCA
>JAYMFT010053760.1:0-15152 GCA_038088735.1 Panulirus argus | reverse complement strand
TATATATATATATATATATATATGAGTTTCAGGAAGTTATTAGAATCTCAGTAACTATACATTACAAAACTAAGAATATTGCCTGATTTTAAGACTGATAACAGACAGTAGTAGCTGGGCGTTGTGAAGTGGAAGCAGACGGTACTTACATAGTGTCAATAGCCTCGATGTTTATATACTAAGCTGTGCCTTTGCCAAATCCCATCTCCTGCGCTATGAAGGAATGTCTAACGAACAACAGTTGATTAAATAGCACCAATGTGCATAAAGATTGACCCAAAATATTTGTGCCTAATATAGATGAAATAACATGATGAAAACACCATGATTTTTTTTTTTTGTTTCATCCTAAGATAGTGTTAACAAATATGACCATGGAATGTCATTCACAAGGGACAGACATCAAAGTTTTAACGGGTGATCAGTAAGACAGCAACACCAGGGTTTAGACAGCGATACCGGAGGTAAAGCTACCGAAATGGCGGCGGCAGGACAGCACTGCGGCTGAGCGGGAGGGAGGAAAGATGGCTAGGTTGATTACATAACCCTAAGACCCCTTGCAACGGAGTCTCGTGATGCCTAGAAGCTACGATTTAATCAGCAGCAGGGAAATGACGGTCCACTTTGAACTGAGAAGTTCCTCGGCGAGAGTGTGCGCCCTCTCGTCTACTAATAATAGCCTCGTCGAAGATGAATTTTCCACTCACGATGTCACCTCACGTGGTCAAGTCAGTCCTATAGGCACGAATACAAATGCCTCGACATGTGGTACGGACTACTTTGATTTTGCGATTATTCAGCTACTGATAGCCATCAAATCAAACAACATACTATACCCGTCACTTCAGGGAAAATGACAACAACAAAAAAAATCTTTCTGAATATTCCTTGACTATGATTATAAACAGAATGAAATATTCGTTGGATATGATAACACTGAAAAGGTAATTCGTCATACTAGGCAGATGTCAGATGCTTTTGTTTGAGTTATCTTTATATACAGAATGACACTGGGTGACAGCTCAAGTCATTGTGCACTTCTGTGTCTTCTTTACCGAAGTTTGTTACGCTATTTTGTTTCCATGCAAGTTCCACCCTCAACTAGAATTTTGCGATGATTTTCTGCGCGGTCCTTGAATCACGGTAAGATGCACCGTTTCCGTGCATTTTTCAGTAACCTTCTTGTTGGATTAGATGGCTATCAACTGCTGAAGGGGCTCAACATACGTCAAGATATACGGATACGGAAATTATGATAGTTAAATACTGCATCTTTTTTTTTTTCCATGCTGTGGTTATGGTATGGAGTTTTGTTTTGTCATAACTGGTCCAAGTTTTAGGTACCACTGGGTCAGGTTGCGCGGAGAGCGAATTTGTGTTAATCAATTTAAAACATTTATTCTTTCTTTTTTTTTTCAGTTTTGTCAAAACTAATACTTTTTTTTCTTTTTCAGCGATCGTTAGTCCCTGAAGGCCTGTCATTCAAAAATAAGCGCTGGACTCTGTTTTCTATTTGTCACATATGAAACAAGGTCATGTGGGACCTGATGCACGGAATACTATTTCTCTGACCTGAAAATGTTTGATCTGCGTTTCTTTCTCGATAATGACAGATTTGGCCCACGACTGCAAGACATGGATGGCTTGCAACTCTTTTGCTTTGTTAGTAGGTACTGCAGGTAATTCTACGCAACCACAAACCTGCTGTATGGCTTTCCACTTACAGACGTTTCTTTTCTTTATCTTTTTTGAAGAACTACATGTATTTCATGATGATTGCCAGAGCAGTGTACTTGCGCCTTCACGTTCCCAAGTGCGATTACGATGGTAGTGAATTAGAATATTCATGTACAGATCTTTTACTATTTTCTTCGTTATGGCTGAGGTAGGGGCATGTGTCTACGATATGACAGCTGGAATCTCTGGAAGATATAGGAAGACAAGGTAACTCAAGTTACCCTTTAGATCCACAAGAAATGATCGACCATTCAGAATTACCTGCCGCGTCAACCAGCTCCGGTCAGTATCGGTGAGTAACCATCTTGAAAGAGTATAAAGCGATGAGTTAATCTGTCATACAAGTAATCATATATGGCGGCAGAATACTTTAAAAAACATTCATTGTATCATGTACAGTGAATTGGATTCACTTAGGAAACTAGACTTGCGTAAATGTATCATAATTCTCTCCCAGTTCACGCAAGCGTATAAGAAGGGGTTTGAAGCTTCTTTTCTTGAAACTTCGAACGCTTTCCATGTGTCCACAACAGAGACCACGATGGCGCCTGACGCTCTTCACAGAGCCCACTGTGAGTCAGACTTGTGCAGCTGACGCCTTGCTAGGACCAATTCTATTCGCCGGCTGGAATGAACGCTAGATCACCCAGCTGTTAAGCCCTCCCTCACTTGCTGTACCTGATCTTGTCTCGATCTGCTACGCAGACAGCCTCTCGTCTGCGGCTTCATGCATCTGTGTGGGAGAGGAAAACAAGCGCCTAAACAGGTAGTCGCAACCCGCCTTTTGACTGCTGATCAGTTTGTTCATTTCCCACAAATGCCAATATGACCTCCGGAACCCCAGGACAGCGGAGGAGTCTTACCATTAAGCAGCCAACCTTGGATTTCCATCGCCACCGGGTGTGAGGAGTTCAATTTGTCGACGCCTTGCATTGCACTGCGGGAATTACGTTATACAAATGATGTTGTTGGCTCTTCAGCCCTCTGGTCATCTTATCCGCTGATGGTATGGCGTAAAGTTCAGTCGTGAGGACAAAGAGGGCCACCACCACCAGTCTTTCTGCTACCTCCGCAAAGCCTTCGTCGCTAAGGTGAGCTTTATTAGTCTCAGTCTGATTCCGTTTCTGGTGTTTTCCCCTCTTCCTTATTGCGAGCAATCTCTTTCATTGCGGCTATGCAGGATTGGTCAATAGTGGGATCTGGGGGAATCCCAAGTGACAGAATCTTGCAGAAACTCAAACTGAGATCTGTCAGAGACTGTCTCATTCTCTCACGACAGGACCGCTCATCTGATTGAGAGGCAGTAGTAAAGCGGGTTCATGTATTCTCGATACAAATGTAGACGTGGTTCTCCGTTCTCTGCATACGATAGTTGTACTGGAGAAGAACGGAAGGTTCCATTGCAGATCCTTAGTGCTTCGTTGCAGACTTGAGTTCCTACGTCTTGACGTTGATGAATATTGTCCCTCACATTCTACTACCGCTCGGCATAGTCACAGTAGCATTTGCGGACTGCCGTCTACGTCGTGTGGGAAAGCACCCGGCCGCCGGGCGCCCTCTTTGACTCTCAGTTTTGTGAGCCACCAACGCCAGTCTTGAGTCGATTACAATATCCGAGTTCTTCACCTCGTCTACAAATTATGATGAATCTTTTTTTTTTTTTTTCCAAAAACCACATCAGCTTAAAGTTGACAATGTTATCAAGTAGTCTGCAGACGTAGTTCCGTAAAGGGTCTGTTGTTCTGTGACAGTGCGTCATCTTGGCTAGGCTTGGGAGCTGGGAATAGTTTTCCTTCTTAGCTGCAGTTACTGTGACTTAATACAACATCCTATTATCCAGAGAAAACAAGAAATCCTTGTAGCTCTCCGGTAAGTGAAACATCATATGATATGGTATATAGTCACTACTGTACCTGGAGCTAAAGGTAGAATCTAGTGTTCTCCTCATAAAGGGAATGTTGTATAAGAGTTTTCAGGATGCGTTCCTCTTAAATGAAATCTGTTTTTCTTTTTCATTTTTCTTCTAACTTTAAGGCGGAAGATCTTGCAGAGTTTGGCGATCCAGAGGAGATCTGCCTCAGGGTCAGCAAGAATGCTTGCAACATCTATATCGCTTGTGGTCAATGATCCATTCATCTCTAGAGCAGGACGGAGAACAAGCGCTAATTTATTTGCGATCAAGAAAACCTTTACTCAGATCAAAACTATGAGTGTTTTTGAATTTATGAAGGACACGTACAGCATCCTTAAGGCGCGTACGTTTAACTTAGTCTAGCACACTCCAGATCATTGGTTCGGATCCTTTGGTAATGAACTAAAGTTGCATTTGCTAGGTCGTCGTTTCAGTTGCCTTAATACCAGCTTTTCTGTTTCAGACGGTTTCTTAGCATTCATCTGACCACAGGGAACCTTAGGGCAGCAGTATCGCGCAGGTGTTCGACCGCTTCCTGGAAAGACTGGAAATCCATGGCAGAGTCCCGCATAACTCAAAGACGCTCGAACCAACTTCATTCAACACAGTCCAGTCGCCGTCGCTTCATCACCACGTGCAGGAGCACCATCAATGTAATTTCCTTAGTGTTGCCACGTCTAGCACAGTATTTGCCGTACAAATGGACAATTCACTGATAGAACACGACCTTTTTTAAATGTGGAAACGAGTTGGAGAATCATTCATAAGTACGAGTACTCGTGTTTTCATACAGAACGATTCCAATACTCTTCTTATGGCGTTAGACATAGTATTTCCTCATAAGGTGGTAGCCTTTGCAATCCCCTACACGCAGATAAGAATATGATAGCTTTCAATCACGCCTTCCAAATCCATAATGTCCTCATCGTTTGAGGGAAAGTGTATAGATAAATTAGCGTATGGTCTATTCAGGCTAATTCTCACTGGCTTAACTTGTAGTACCAACTGCAGAGGGAAAAGAGTTGAAGGGGAACGACCTGACGTACCATACACTGAAACTCCTCCACTAAGGCCTATAGTGTAAGAAGGGCCCGTAGTTTAATACTTTCCTCAGCCACAGTCTCTTGAAGATGTGCGCAAACTGAATTTGCTGAGTTTCGATTGAAAATATCTCCTCTGGCGTTGTTCAGATACCGGTTGGCAGACACTTCAGTATCTACCCCGGCAGCTACTTAGGTCGAAATGCAGCTCTTGACTGTAGAAACAGCATATTATACTTTGCCTATATTCTATTAAGATATTCACAACACAATCTAACGCTCTCAGTAGATCTCAGACACAAACAAGCTTTCAATTTTCTTGGCATTTTCTTTTTTTAAGAAACTGGGAATTCTATCAGGGAAGGAATCCTCAACAGATATCTTTTTTATGGTCTCTGGGCCTTTTTTCTTGACCTTTTAAGTTCCCCTCCCGATAAAGAAACCAGGGCTGGAGAGACGGTATAACCATGTTCCATTTCAGGTCGAACCGGTAAATTTTAGGGGTATGTCGTGAGCCAGATAAATTCACTCCCTTTCGAAAGAAGACAATTCCTTTTGGTCGAACTGACTCAAATTGTCAGAGTGCTCCCGTGGGATTAGTGGTGCTACTCTTGAGACGTGCAAACACTGATCAGCAGAGGCACAAGGATATCTCTTTCTCTCCTTAAACGGGCTCCCGTTTCCTAGGACGAGGAAGACCTCCACTCGTGTAACTGCTGTGGCCCGGTATCTTTCAGTTTACGATTACACTGAAGCTTTGATGTTTTCCTTCACCGATGGAGTGGAGCCACTTAGTCTGGCCGTTTTCTTTCACCAACGCGGTGGAGCCAATTAGTGAGAAACTGCAGAAGTTGGTGACTTGGTTTGGACGGGTCTATGAAAGGAGAAAGTTGAGTGTAAATGTGAAAAATGGAAGGTTATTAGGTTTGGCAGGGTTGAGGGACGGGTTAGTTGGGGGTGTGAGTTTGATTGGAGAAAAACTAGAGGAAGTAAATTGGTTTAGATATCCAAGATTGGAGATGGCAGCGAATGGAATCACGGAAGCGGGAGTGAGGCATAGGGTGAGTGAGGGGGCGAAGGTTTTGGGAGCACCGTAGAACGTGTGGAATAAGAGGTCGTCTAAGAGGGCAAAAATGGGTGTATTTGAAGGTATAGTAATCCCAACAATGTTATATACATGCGAGGCATGGGCTACAGATTGAGGATGTGCGGACGAGGGTGGATGTGTTGGAAATAAAATGCTTAAAAGCAAAATATGGTGTGAGGTGGTTTGATCAGGTCAGTAATAAAAGAGTAAGAGAGAGGTGTGGATGAGAGAGGTAAAGAGGTTGTGCTGAAATGGTTTAGACATATGAAGAGAATGAGTGAGGAGAGGTTAACATAGAGGATATATGTGTTCAAAAGTGAAGGGAACAAGAAGGGGTAGACCACATTGGAGACGGAAGGAAGGAGTGAAAGAGATATTGAGTGATCGGGACCAGAACATGCAGGCGGGTGAAAGAGGTGCAGGGGACAGAGTAGAATGGAAAAATGTGGTATAAAGGGGTGGATGGACTGAATCAGGGCATGTGAAGCGGCTGGGGAAAGCCATGGAAAGGTCTGTAGGGCCTGGTTGTGGATGGGGGAGCTTTGGTTTCGGTGCATTACAGATGACATCTAGAAAATGGATGTGAGTGAATGCGGCCTTTCTTCGTCTGTTCTTGGCACTGCCTCGCTAACGCGTGAAACGGTGATCAAGTTAGAAAAAAAAAAGAATATGTATATGACCAAGACACGGTATACATATCAAGACACGGGGCCTCAAGTGTGTAAAATACTCTCTCCCAATAACACGCAAAGAATATGCTCATAAACGCACACACACACACACACACACACACACACACACACACACACACACATTCTCTCACAAAGGGCATCCTCCCAAGCCAGCAATACAAGTCCTCCTCAACCAAAATCACGTAAACAAATAAGAAAGATGGGGAAACAAGACAGCAAAACCCGTTCGCCTCTGATCTCCAAGGGGGAACTCAAGCTGAGCGCCAAGCCTGTAACTTTCTGAGTTTCTCTGCAGCTCCGCCCCCCTCCTTAGCCTCGCAAAGGAGGGCCTGGGTAGTGGGGAGTGACAGGAGCGTGGAGGGGTGGGAGGCGATAAGCTTCTCGGCTGCTGGCGTGAGTCACTGGCGGGCCACTACTAGGGGGCTGATCGTGTTTTACTGGGTACAAGAGGAATCTCAAGTGTGTGTGTGTGTGTGTGTGTGTCTGTGTACCCACTTTATCGACCTAGGGATTGATGAACAGCTGGGTTAAATGTGGAGCGACTGCCGTAACCAGGATTCGAACCTATGCGCTCGACCCTGGGTAGCACGAGAAATGTTACAAACGCCAACCATTATACAGCGCTATTTCAACTCCTTCTCAAAACACCAGAAGGATCGCTTCTGCTTGAAATAAGCAACTTTCGATGTCATAATGGCAGTCTCATTTTGAATTACGCGATCTTTTTCATTCTCTCCGAGACGTCTTAAAAGAAATGATAATCGTATATTTGAGATAATAACCTTAAATGAAAATCGTATATTTGATATAATAACCTTGACTTCATGATGCTAATCATCGATGGCAGAATTCACTCGGTCGTCTGGATGGTGTTATAACAAAGTCTCCATACCCACCTCTTCTACAGTGCATTCAGAGTACCTTTCATTATCCAAGAGATATGAAATTTTCCTTCTTATCTACACTGAAAACTTGTGACTTCTCATATAATGCATAAGTCGGTGTCTTACAATTTTCATAGGATATTAAACCAGTTTGAATGAATAAAAATCTTATAAATTTTTCATGAACTGGATCGTATGAAAGATAGAATGAAACCTTGCTTTCAGCACATAATAAGAAATTAAATAACTTGATCTCTAAAAGTAAACATGTATGAATCTGTCAAGAAAGAAAGAATACTGTATACTTTTATTAACTCAGGCAGATATATCAGTAACGCATAAAATCGTAACAGGCAGTTCTCTTCTTTCCTTTTCAATGTTCTTGAACATAACTACTGCATGCATTTCTATGCATAATGTCTAGAGCTTAAATCGCCTTCTAAGACTTACTGTCTATTTGCAGTCTAAGTTGTTGACGTTCTGATGAAAGTATTTTGATGCTCTAACTCACGTTACAGTTTGTAATTCGTCCATCGGGGTGATTTTGTGATTAACATATAGTAGTAAAATTTATGACTGTTTACGTAGATGTCTCCAACGTCGTCTCCTCACCACTTCACCAGGCCGGCGAATGGAGCGTGTCCACTTGCCGTAAGTTCCCTGTTCGCGGAGTTCTTCGTGTGCGACGCCGTAGCAACGGCTCGTAACCACAACCTGGTGATAGAGGAGCTTAAGACGAAAGTCAAGACGTTAATTCTAGTGCTTAGGGTGAACTTTTACACGGGGAGAAAAAAAAATGTGACGTATAACCACAAGGAAAGTGTTGATTTACCCCGTGAGTAGTCGATTTACTCCACAGAATTGGGTTGTTAACTGCAGATATAGACTGTCTGCTGCACCATAGATGTCGCTGATTGACGTTCAGGTAAGTAGGAAAATGCTTAGCAACGTATGGTAGACTTGGTGTTGTTATATGTTAAGCAGCGTTGATGGTCTGTGTACAGGAAGAGGTTGTGTGAAATGTGAGGGTTTAATAAGTCAAGAGAAAAAAGTTACGTTTATACAGTGAGACATCTTGCGTTACTTCGAAATCACATTGCGGAAACGTTATTGGGTTGTCGGTGATACGATTCTCCTGAGAGTTCGTAGTATGCAAGAATATTCAAAAAGTTCATGGTCGATAGAGATTCACTGTGAAATTACATTTAAGGAAGGGCCGGAATCATACACATTTCTAGAGGAGAAAACATGTCAGACGCAAATTTTCGTCTTCGTTTTGACATTCTTGACACTAGCGACTCGGACTTTTCCCACCAAATTCGGTCAAACGTTAAAACGTGGTCATAATCGTTTGCATGAATCTACGTGTGTATACTCACTCCTCGTTAGTGGGTATTTTTCAGTGATTTGCTAACTCTTCCAAAGCAAAATGATACAAGTGAAAATCAGACTGCTACTTGAAATCTACTTAGGTGACGTTTTCGTCGCTTGCTTTTTATTACATGTGGATTACATCAATCCCAAGAGAGATTAAAAATGTTGCCTTCTTTGTTTTTGTAACTGGTCTCAATAGTTGACAGCAATGCAGCTGTAGAGAATTTCAACAGTATGGCTAACAGCTTTATCAGATTTATTCTCGCTAACGTTGGGGTGCGATTCTCCTCTCACCCATCCCCCGTCCGTCAATTCTAGCAAACACTTTAGCTGTTGCCTTCTCAAAAGAAATTAGATCTTCATTTGATATACTGATTCTTTCTGCTCTACACAGGAGAGTAATATCGCTACTCACAATATATCCAGTGGTCAAGGTTTGCATTAACATTTGTCAGGTACAAACGTTTACTCTTGACTGCATGTATCTTTCTGCTGTACACTAATATGTTGATCTCTTACATTCTGTTGGCGTCGCTTTGTTTTTCGGATTACTGAACGCTAATATATCTAGTAAGGTGTTTCTGACGTCGCTCCTCTTTATCATAATGTTTAAAAAAATCTTTTGGTGTGACTGTATTTGACATGGAGCCAAAGAGGAGCAAACTGAAACATGTCTGCACTGAAAATAGGGATTTTGATAGTTTAGCTACGCATCAAAGGAAGTTTGGTTCTCGAGTAATTTTGTGTTTCTCCAGTAATGTAGTGTTCAGCGAATAGATTAAAGCTGTAGAACGTGAATTGGAGCAATATTTACTATGCTAAGATACTCGAGAATGTGATAATGGTTAGGTTTATGAACACCGGGGTAAGTGTTTAGTTAATTAAAAGCAAGTTAAATACTGTAGAAAAAAAAAATCGTCAATGAAAACTTTACTTAACCTTTTTAGCAACGGAGATTTATATCATTTCTGTCATGCTAGTCGAAATATACCAGATTATCTCTTAACTGAGCGTATGTCAATAACCAGGCGACGAACGGAACTAACCGTTCGCGCCACCGTCCAACCTCCCCATAAGCAGTCATTCTACGATATCTCTTAGAGCAGACCGCATTAATGTTGGTATAATTCTTCCGTAAATATTGACTGCTAGAGAAAGTTAGGTGAAGTTTTCATTGGTTCTTTTTTTAATTGTTCTTGCGATGTTTAACCGTCTTTTACACGAGTTAATTCCACGTTTTCCTTGATATTAAAAACATCGCCACAGTTTTCTCAATTAGCACCGTAGAATACAATACAATGCTCGCAGTCATACTCATCAGCATTTATTCTATTCTCTGTACATTACACTACCTTTGTGTAACAAACTCAGTACCAAAACAGTTTTGATTCGTTACTAAACTGGTAATTCAGGGGATGAAAAAAACAAATGATACCCAAATGTTCAGGTTTTCATTCTTTATTGGGGAAGAAACTGCATCATTATCATCATTATAGCTATTCTGAAGCGGATTGTTAATTTGGATTCGTCATTGCCCCCGAATATAGATTTATTTACGTTGTTTGGTTACTTCGTTATATCGTGACATTCATTTTGAGTCATTCTTTGTGATTCACTTTGAGAAAATATAATCCTTAGCCTTATTAGTTGCCCTGTAACCGACTATTTACTTCTGGCGAATTTATGGAAAAAGTTTTGGACTATCTCTTGCCTTAACCGCAATATTCTTTTAAAATAGATTTTTTTCTCAGTGGGCTTGAAATGTCCATGCAAGCAGTAGCGATTGACAATCCATGGTGACCGAGGAGAATTGTTTTGATGGCTGAAGTTTATGCACAGACAAGTAGTTCTTGTCTGTGGGCTTGAATGTCCGTGCAAGTGGTAGCGTTCGAGTCTGTGGTCAGTGAGGAGAATGGTTTTAATACTTGAAGTCTATGCATAGAAAAAGAGGCTTTTCTTGAGCTCCAGACTCGAAGTTCTGTCGATGAAGGACTGCCTAATTGCTCACTAACGATCAGTCATTATCTTGTTATGATATCAGTGGAGTGCTTAAAGTCTGAGAATGAGATGTATTAGTATGTAGATGTACAATACTGTCGTGATATTGTGCGTGGCATTACCTGAATCAGTGGAATTGAACAAGCACAAAAACTACGAGGGGGTATTTGTAAGGTGATGAATCCTTCAGTTTCTACGTATGAACGCTGGTATGGCATTAAGACTAATTTTTTCTTGCGAATTTTCATGCGGTGTTAAATCCTTGCATTTCTGCTTGCGGATGCTAGTATAAGTGTCAGAAATCCTTTAATTTCTGTTTGTGATTCCACATTTGTAACTTGACTCCTGATTACTGTTTTAGTTTTGGGTCCTTTATTCTTCAGTAGCTGTTGTTATAGGTGGATCCCTCGGTATGACTGTGTGGGCAAGCACCTGTCAAGCCGCTGTGAGAGAATACTTGTCATTTATGCATTTGTTTCCAGACTCGCATTAGGCGGACGGTAATGAAACCTAATCAGTTAACAGTAAACAGGTTACAGTTCTCCACCACCATGCAGCACACCAGCGAAATCAGAACTACGTTAATCTCGTCTAAGGCCAGATTGCTGGTTAGCTCGGCGTCTCCCTCAGACAGTAATTCCTTCATAACGTTGGACTTCCAGACCAGGTCGGTCTTCACCTCCTAATTTCTTCTGGATAATTACCCGTCAGTACGTTTTTATATCAAATACTTTATCAAGATACAGACCATGTTATATTTCTGTGTATTTATAGATCTAGATTATATAAAATAACTGTTCATAACAGACGGCATAACACTGTGAATATCAATTAAAACTTGATTACTCTCTCGCTAAAGAGACTGCGACCTACTACTGCTTCCAGCGAAGCGACGGGCGTGAAACCAAAGCTGGTATAATTATGAGTTACATAGATTGAATATGACTCTTCATGAAGATTACCTCCATCCATAAATCAGCCTTTACAATTCACTCGCTGATTATGGCCAAATGAACATTTATGAGATTTTCTTTAAGACAACCGTCCAAATAACCCTTTTCAAATGGAAAATCATTAGCTTTGAGTCGTTGGCTATTTGCAGAGTATCTAACTGGAGGATTTTTGTTATCAGAATATGGCCAAAAACTTTCTCAAAAGAAATCTATTTCACGTGAAATCAAACCTTGCTTCAGCAACCAGACTGGAGGTCAAACTGTAGCACATCGTCCCCTATATGTCGCATCCCTTCAAGTCGCCCTATCCCTTGCACGCCTGCCACCTTAAGAATCTTCTCGCATCACATCCATAACCCACGAAAACCAATCCCTGATGCCATCCAGAACGCAAAATAGCAGATCTGACCTCTTTCAGCTTCACATCGTGGGTGGAACAGTCGAATGAAGTTATGAATTAACCCTAAACCACCAGTGACGCCGGAACATCCAACCGCATTTAATGCTGTTCCCTACGCGATTCAAGACAATTTTTTATATATTTTTCTTTTCTATAGTAGCAGACGTGGTATGAGTAGGAGTATGTTTTAATCGAAGCCGCACCGATTGAAGAGATGGACTGATGACCATTTTATATTAGATATAAAAGAGTGTGAAAGAGGATGAGAGTGTGCGTCTCACGTGTTTGTAGACTCGACCCTTGAAGTTGGAAAAGTTATATGCTAAAGGCAGAGACGCAGAGGAAAGAGAGAGAGACTTCCACATCTGCGCTCCGTTCCTGATGCGGGGAAAGTGGAGGACATGGTTATGCTTAACTTGTTTGTCTTTTGGCGGGGTTAAATTGTACGGCTTTTGAATTCAGTAGTAAAACACACGGGAGTTTAAAAGATTTTTTTTCTTTCATATCACTTTCGTCGCATCTTGTGTAGCGAGGTAGCGCCGGGTGTAGACGAAGAGCCGTCTCATTTGCTCGCATCAGATTTGTAGCTTTCAGGTATAATGCACTAAGAGAGAGAGCCCCCTATCCACAGTCATGCCACACAGACCTTTCTGTGGTTTCCCCTGACCGCTTCATATACCTTGCCTCAGTACAGTGATAGCACGTTGCCCCCTGTATATCGCATCACTCCATTTCGTTCTTTCTTTAGCACGTCTGTCACCTTCTTGTTTTCTTTTTCTTCCGTGCCCCAGTAACTCAGAGCAGCTTTCTCTCCATCCTTCCATTTGATTTACGGTCTCACCCTCCACCTTGCTCCTACCACTTGGGGATCGCCATTGTTGACACTGACGACTAGCAAAAGCCACCGGAAGAAAGTTTTAGTAAGCAAAGACTTGTACCACCCCCTGTCAAATGCCTTGAAGATGTCTAGCGCCGCGTCAGTAGATTCACCAAAAATCCCTTAAAGAGAAAGCCCATAGTGGATCTTGCACCGCTGGGTCATATAGGATGTATCACCAGTGGATCTTGCACCACTGAAGTTCTACTGGTGATCTGGTTGAGGAGAGTAATATTCTAAGTGTTTGAGAAAGTAAGAGTTAGGGGAATTATCATTAAAGACTACGGAGGTAGCAGAGTTGAGAACCATGATGGAATGATAGTTAGAAGAGAGAAGAGCGAACGGTCTTCTCTCTGTAAGAGGGGCTAGACCAATACATGTATTCAGGAAGAATGGAAAGTGACTGGGGTTTTTAAGAGAGGTGAAATAGACGAGCAGATTTCGGAGTTAGCTCAGAGGCACACTCCTTTAAGACGATAGGAGGTATGCCGTCCTCGTACACATCACCCATACATAACATACATATATGGTTGAAAGTAGTGCTATAGATACGTGTAGAAATAGACGATAAATAACTCGCTTCAAGTCCACGACTTGCATTACTTGCGCCTCCGTTATCACATTGATAATTTGCAGGTTATTCTCTCTGAACTATCTGTATACTTTCTAACTTTTACCTCGCTAATCTGTGAGTTCTTTGATATCTTCCACCATCACAAAACAGCCTCGAAAGGACCCAGTGGTGGTCTGTTGCTGTTTGAATACCTTTGTGTTCTTTGTATCTAAAAATGTACTTTCATTTTTCTCAGCATAACTTACTGTGTAAATTCCGGAACACTGCCTCGTTGGCTCTTAACAACTTGATTTCGCTGTGCAGCGGCAGTTGTCTGCCATACTCAAAGTGCCTCCTACAGATGGTGATATGCACTTTGCCACTCGATAATCCGTCTTTATCTGTGTGACGTGCAGCAGAGAGGCCATGCCTGAATTTGCGTATACATGTTGTGGAAGAAGTGAGCAGTAGAAATAGAGATCGTGTACACACGAAGACTTATGAGATTCAGAAGTTTGCTGTCATTACATTCATCTACTGTGGATTCCGACTGTATGGCAAATTGATTGATAAAAACGCTTCTTTGCTACAACATTTGTATCAATTGTTAATGTTATTATTGTGATTACTATTATAATTACTCTTATCATTATTATCACTACTACTGCTACTGCTACTTCTACTACTATTACTTACGATAATGGTAATGATGATTATAGTAATAACAACGATAATTCTAATCATTATTACTACTGTTGTTGTTATTAGTATTATTATCATTATAACTATTATTATTATAATTATCGTTATTATTATTATAATTATTGTTATTACCATTATAATTATTATTATTATTATTATTATTATTATTGTTATTATAATTATGATTTTTATTATCATTATTATTATTATTATTACTATTATTACTATTATTATTTCATTATAATCATCTTTATTATTATAATTATTATCATTATTATTATCTTTATTATTATTATTATTATTATTATCATCATTATCATCATTATTATCATTATTTTCATTATTATTATCATTATCGTTACTATGATTATTTTACGCAAGATCCGGTGACTTGCATTAAGGTGCATCTATATCTTCTAAATACTCTCCCGCTGTACAGCAATGAGGAACATACGGTTTCCTACTGTAGAACAATGAAGCATACACTGTTTTCCGTTGTATAGTAGTGAGTCACATGTTGCTTCCCGTTGTACAGTAAGGCGGCACATACTGTTTTCTTCCCTCAGGGCTGGTCGAGAAATGGGTACCTGGCGTAGGCTGCAGTGTGTGTGTGTGTGTGTGTGTGTGTGTATACATTCTTAGGAGTAAAGACATGGTGCATATATACAAGGTTAAGAGACGGGGCAACACGAGTGTAAAACTCTTACCCAGTAATACCCCGTAACACACAAATAGTAATCAAATGTAGTAATGACACGCGCGCGCACACACAGACACACACACACAGACACACACACACAGACACACACACACAGACACACACACACACACACACAACACACAACACACACACAACACACACAACACACACACACATTCCATCACTGCCTCCCTGAATACATCCTATTCCTCAGCCACTCCCCTCATTTCACTTGCTCTCACC
>JAYMFT010053749.1:0-15152 GCA_038088735.1 Panulirus argus | reverse complement strand
ATAGTGCATATATGTGCATGTATGTATATACGTGAGTATATGAGTGGATAGGTCTTTCTTCGTCTGTTTCCTGTCACTACCTCGCTGACGCGGGAAACAGCGATCAAGTATGATAAATGATAAAATAAATGTATATATACAGTATATGTTTTGTTATGTATATGCAGATGTATGTGTATGTTCATGTATGTATATATATGAGTGGATGGGTCTTTCTTTCTTTGTTTCCTGGCACTACCTCGCTGATGCGGGAAACAGTGATGAAGTATAATTATAATAAAAAGTAATTATTTCTGTTGTGAGCATATACTCCAACTTTTTTCCTTTATTGAGTGTTCACTTTTTCTTATGTGAATAAACTAGCATCTAGAACAGATGACTTAGCCTTAGAGGAGCTCCATATCTACAGGGTTATACTCACACCAATATGGAATATTACTTGATTATATGGGATGGTTATTCCTTCTCATCTCAATTATCCAGAGTTGAATCTTCTTTTGTATTATTTTTCCTGCTGTCATCTCCCTTAAACAACCCACACCTTTCTGTCTGCAAGTGATATCTCAGCCCCTACTTTCAATATCTCTCTTCTTAAGGTTTGGCTGTGTGGCACATACCTGGCTCATGCTTCTCAAAGCTTCTGGTTATAGTACTTCTCCGTTTCCCCACATGACAAAGCTTTAGAATTCTAATCTTTCAGTAATCTTTCCATCTTTCTGCTACTTTTCCACCTCTTAAGAGGTGGTCCAAAATGCATAAGGATTTTTTTTTTTTTTTTTTTTTTTTTTAGATCACTTTCATTAGGGTATGTTTCTGCCCTTTCCAGATTGGATACTATAAAGAACAAAAACTAAAAGATGGCATCGACTGAGCCCAAAGTTAGCATGTTCCTTCTAATAGGTTAAAGAAAGAACAGCCAGCCAGATGCCACTAACTTATTAAATGCATTAATTTCTCATAGAAATGATTGATCTGACAAGCACAATGAAGTAAAGATTCATGTTGAAGTATCAAGCAGAATATTTTTTCAATCAAAGCTCTTAGTGAGCAGTAACTTGAAATACTTTTCCCTACTTATGTTGAATCTCCTTATGAAGCATAATTTCACATGCTTTAAGAAACTAAATATTGTACTGTTTAATTGGCTAAGTTTTATTTGGAATTATAGTTGCAGGTTCCTTATCCCTTGAAGTAGAAATGTATGTGTTAATAAGTTTTGATAAAAAGTTCATAAGTAAATGTAGAGAAAATAATTACCAAGTTTTGCTAAAGCAAATTTTTTATTGAAGCTGCTCTGTCCCTCAATTTCTTTTGTTCTCCATAAAACAGGTAATAGGTTGTTAGATGGTTCTTACTGTTAAACTGAAGAATTCAGTAAAGAATTTCTTGTCTTTTTTATGATTAGAAAACGGGACACTCCACCAGTAATGAAAGTAATGAAGTGTAGAAATCAGAATTCATCAGAATCTTCTACTCTGGTTAAAGAACCATAGAAAATGAGGGTATGATTGTAGATGGAATCCAGAGATAGCTAGGCTCAAAAGATGGAGTTTGTAAGCATTCTGGGAGAATAACTGAGATAATCAAATTTATTCACATGAGTACCTTTACATAAAATAGAATTGAAATTATTACACAATTTGAAAATGAAAATAGGAACAAAAACAGAATCAATATTTTATCATAGATTGGAACAGAATACAAAAGAGTTGATATCACTTCAAGAGCATCTGTCATTGTTATAGATCTTATAGAATGCATGAGGTAATTATCATTTAAGACAAAACTGTGTTTAACAACATACCATGAGAAGGGGTCTTTAGATTATAAGTGGTGGATAGGTTATTAGTAATTTTCCTCAAGTAGCTTGCCCTTTGATAGGAAGTCTTTGTCAGCTTAAGTCATGGTAAGAGTTACTTTGGAGCTGATCGTTTAGGGGAAGAAGACAGTCTCATTGATGTGGCGGTTAGCTTCTGTTTAATGGTTATCCAGGCTAGCTTTACTGAGTTTCCACTGGGAAATGTCTCCTGTGTTTGTTTTCTTGTACAGAGATAAGTAGTACTTTTCAGTTAAGGAAATAGGTGTGTTGTAGTGGTGGCCTTGTTTGATCTGCAAGGTTTTATGGTGGAATTGGTCTCTTAATTGGAAAATTAAAGAAACAAAGGTTTGATATCATGGAAACAAATTAAATATGGTACTTGTGAATATGTAAGTACTTGGTGCCCAGGCAACTACCTGGTGATCGCTAAGCTCCCTTGACATCTCTTCTCACCAGACCCAAGATGGAGGTAACCCGGCCCAGCAGAGAAGGTCCCCAGCAAGTACACGGGTATGTTAGTTCTAGAACAATTGGAATTAAAGTTAACATAAAAAAATACAAATACCTTACTATAAAATCTTTGTGCTCAAAAGCTTAAGCTACATATGCACTCAAAATTCAGCAAAGTAGGAACAAATTTTTAAGCTCATGTTTTCAAGGATGGTAGTTAATGGCTTGGTTCTGTTAAAAAGTATTTTCAAGAAATGTATTTTTTTGGTGGATGATTTTAGCTTTCCACTCCTTATTTTCTTGTTGCAACTTACCTTTAACTTACTCATGACAGTAAACTTTCTTTTTATGGTTGAATTTTCTTTCATTTGACAATATGTAAAAAAATATAAGTGAAAATTGTTTCTTTATAAACATTGTATGATACTGGGTTGTATTCTTCTAGCTTTAGGTGTACTAGTAACAGGTGGCCCACTTCTCAAGCAGGTAATGCAGCTTTGGATCACAGACTTCAAAATTTTTTATAATGTATTTATTTCATATTTGATAAGAGAGTTTATAATTTGAAGTCTCACATTTACAGGCACAGGAAAGCAGTTCAGAGGCAGCTCAGGCTCGTCCTCAGGTTGGAGTTTCACCCACAGCTTCCTCCTCCAGTCCTCTTGCTCTATTTGCAAATTTATTGGCTGAGGCATTTAGTGGTAGACAGGGACCTACACAACAGCAAGACCAGCAGCAGCAGCAGCCTCTGACAGAACAACAGGAACCATCCACAGATAACAGTGAACCTCAAATCAGTGACCAGATGTTTGCACAGTTAGTACAGGTCAGTCTTTATTTTCATGTTTTTATTTATATTATTTATTATACTTGATCGCTGTTTCCCGCATCAGCGAGGTAGCACCATGAAACAGACGAAGAAAGGCCCAATCCCCCACATACACACATATATACATACATGCACATGTGCACACTACATACATGTACATACTAACATATACATACATATACATACACATGCATATACACATACATACATGTACATATTCACACTTGCTCGCCCCCATCCATTCCTGATGCCACCCCGCCCCACAGGAAGTAGCATAGTAAATTGCAATCTCTATCATATATGGAAGTAGATTCATGTAATAAATGAAAGTACAGGCACAAAAATATACAGATGAAAATCATATGTGGCTGAGGAGGATTGTCTTTAAGTGATTGCAAGGTTATAACCATAAATGATGGAGGATTGAAGTTAAACTTTCTTCATTTTTATGTGTGTCCTCAAGAAAGGAGACAAGGCTGCTGATGTGTAACTTTGATCACACATACAAACTAAACATTTTGTTGGCATGTTGTCTATGTACTTTCACAGTGACTAAGATATAGTTTGCATCTCCTATGAAGGTTCTGTTATGATATCTGATGGTTGGGTGTGATGTCAACTCTGATGGAGGGAAGTAGAGTTGGAGAGGTAGGGATAGGACAGTTTCATTAACCCTTAAGGCTTGTAATGAAATTTATCTCCAGATAATGAAGCGTCAGCAGAAAACTGAATTCATATTATCACATTTTCTGGTGGTTTGTCATCATAAACTTATGATATATTTTCCAAATCTGGCACAAAAATACTCAGATACATGTAGTTTAGAGAGAAAATACAAGTTAAATGTCCCCTGACTTTACGACGCAACCACACAGCTGACCAAATGTAAACAGACAGCTTACTTCACTCTGTACAGTCCAGCAGTCACCGAAGGAGGCCCACATCTGCTTACAAAAGGATGTAAAACATATTTTTGAGTATCATGGGATACTATAACATACATAAACTGCCTGCACAAAAAATATACTTGGAAAGCATTGTTCAAATGGATTACATACAGCTAAAAAACATTGATTTTGATGAATAACACTGATGTGTATATACAGTGCAGCAGCTTATTTCAAAGTGTAAGCTTGTACAGGTATGTCAGATAATACATATAATACTCCTTAAGATGTCTTAAGAACATATGGTGTGGGAGGAAAGCTGCTAGAAGCAGTGAGTTTTTAGCAAGGGTGTAAGGCATTCGTATGAGTAGGAAGCAAAGAAAGTGAATAGTTCCAAATGAAGATTGATCTGTGGCAGGGATGTGTGATATTGCCATGGTTGTTTTATTTGTTTGTGGATTGGTTGGTGAGGGAGGTAAATGTGAGTCTTACAGAAAGGGGCGAGTATGCAGTCTGTAGGGGGGTGAGAGGGGGTGAAACTGCTGTAGTTGGTGACTGAGTTTGCAAATGTGTGTGAAAAAAGGAAGGTGAAAGTAAGAGTAAATAAGAGCAAGGTTATTAGGTTTAGCAGAGTTGAGGAGCAGGTTATTTGGGGTGTGAGTTTAGATGGGGAAAAATGAGAGGAAGTGAGCATTTCAGATATCTGGGAAAGGACTTTGCAGCAAGTGAAACCATGGAAGTAGAAGTGAGCCATAGGGTGGGGCAAGGGATGAAGGTTCTGGGAGCACAGAAGACTGTGTAGAAAGAGAGAGCATTATCAGGAAAGGCAAAAATTGGTATCTTTGAAGGTATTGTAGACCAGACATTATACTATGGATGCGAGGCATGGGCTGTAGATAAGACTGTGTGGAGGAGGGTGGGTGTGTTTGAAGTAAAATCTTTGAGGATAGTGTGGGGAGTGAGATGGTTTGATCGAATATGTTATGAAAGGGTTAAGGAGAGGTGTGGTAATTAAAGGAGTGTGGTTGAGAGAGCCGAAGAGGGTGTGCTGTGCTGAAATGGTTTGGACATATAGAGGTAATGAGTGAGGAAAGGTTTACAAAAGGATGAATGTATCAGTATTTGAGGGAACAAGGAGAACGGGGATACCAAGATTGGAGATGGAAGGATGGAGTGAAAAAGATTTTGAGTGATTGGGGCCTGAACATGCAAGAGGGTGAAAAGCATGCATGGGATAGAGTGAATCGGAATGATTTAGTTTGCAGGGATTGATTTGCTGTCACTGGACTGAACTAGGGCATGTGAAGCATGTGGGGTAAACCATGGAAAGTCAGTGAGGCCTAATTATAGATAGGGAGCTGTGGTTCCGGTGCATTACACATGATGCCGATAGAATGGATATGAGCAAATGCGGCCTTTCTTCGGCTATTTCTGGCACTACTTTGCTAACACAGAAAATGGTAATCAAGTATGAAATGCAAGAATCATATGATACTTATTATATATGCAAGGTTTAACTGGCAAAAACAATAATGATAGCTAGAATAACATTAATTCATATACATTCCTACTTATGTCATGGTATCTCAACCTGCTGTTAACAAACCAAGTGGTTGCATGAGGGGATTTAATAAGCAAGAATTGATCCTTGCATGTCACCTTCAAGGGAAGTTTTGTTAGGAGTTGTGGAATATACCTGCTTGTCCCACATGCTGCACCCAAAAGGTAAACCAGATCTGCATTGAAACAAGATGCAAAATGGATGATAGTGCCTGTAGCATCTCTCTCTCTCTCTCTCTCTCTCTCTCTCTCTCTCTCTCTCTCTCTCTCTCTGAAGGCTCCAGTCACGGACAAAAGTCCACATCAAGGCCGGGAAAGTATGTATTTTTCAGAACCAAACTATTTAATCTGAGTTTGGTGTTTATTGCAGGTTTTGTGGGAAAATTTTGCACACCATTATTCACACCACTTGGACACAATGACTCTTTTTTTCCTGTACATCAAACAGAGCTCAGACACTGGCATGTCTCCAAAATGTTGAGGTTATGGAGGATCTAACATTAATTGTGTGTCCGTTTGAAAGGGTACACTGTATGTGTAGAGTCTGTTTAGTTCATTCTTGATTGTTGCAGCTGGCCAAAAGAGCACTCATATGATTCTGTCCTTTACGGAATAACCATATTTGTAGGTTAGTTTTCTATTTTTCTGTTCCCGGCGTGAGACCCCTACCAACTTTAAGACCCATTTTATGGACAGCTTTTTGGCAAGCTAACTTGATTGTTTTTATATATGGAGATTGTGTTTTACATTGTCATCTCTGCAACATCTCATTTTAGGTAATTGCTATTTGCAAGGAAATAATATATGCTAAGAAACTTTTCTTATATGGTATCACAAGTGATTTTGATAATTTTGTTGGCCTCAGGTTTCATCCAGTACATATGAGATGAGAATTATTCTTTTTTTCAGGGTGTTATGTCACAAGTGTCAGGCTCTTTGAATTCAGAAGGTGGTAACAGTAACAATCAGCAGGCTGGTGCTACACTTCATGAGTTTTTACAGCCATTTGATGGAGGCATGTTCAGTGAAGGAGAAGAGGACTCTCTCGTTTATCAATTGTTCAACACTGTGGTGAGTGTCAGTTTACACAAGAAGTTGACTGTGAACTACACACATTCTTTGGTCTTTTTCAATCATATTTACTTATTTCTCCCACTTTAGTGAGGTACTGTACTGTTAGTAACAGACAAACAGTGGCCTCATTTGTGCATACTCTCTCTTAAGCTGCCATGTATAATACATCAAGAACAAAGATTATTATCCACAGCCAGACCCCCTTAGACTGTTTTACATATACCTTAACAGCCTCGTGTCATGGTTCAGCCTATTGATTGCATGTTGCCCTAAGTGTCCCATAATGATCCAGTTCAATTTATCTCATGCAAGCCTGTTCCCTCCTGAATGTTCGGACCCCCAAAAAACCCAAACCTCTTGCACTATCTTTTCGTGTTCTTGATATCCCCTTACCCCTTCCTTCATCTACTTCCAACATGTTGATCCTCTCAGACAGTCTCTACTCATCCTCTCAGTGTGTCTTAACCATTTCAGCTCACCCTGGTCAGCTCTCTCATTCATACTGCACTTGTTCTAACAGACATTAAACTTTCCTTCTACACACTTCTTAATGCACTTTCTCCCACCCTATGACTTAATTCAGTCCCCATTGTTCTATTCCTTGCCAAGTTCACACTCAGATATATAAAATGCTCCACTTCCTCCAGGTTCTCCCAATTCAGATTTATCTTTAAACCATCATGGCCCATCTCCTTCTTGCACCTCAATACTTTCCTTTAGTCCACATTCGCTTTCAACTTTATCCTTTCTCACACTCTCCCAAACTGTTTCACCAGTTTCTGGAGTACCCCTCTTAAATCATCCATCAAAGCTGTGTCATACACAAACAGAAGCTTATACACCTACCATCCGTCCTTCAGTGTGCCATAGACTTGCCCCTCACTACCTTCACCACTCTGTCCAAAGACTAATTAAGCAACTACAGTAGTTCACCACTCTGTCCATAGACAAATTAAGCAACTACAGTAGCATCAAATCCTTGATGCAAGCATGCCTTCACCTTGGCCCATTCACCCTCCATCCTTCCTATGCTTACTCATGCCATACTGTCCAGGTAAATACTCCTCATTGCATTAAATAACTTAAGATTTACCCCATACACCCATACCACCCTCAATACAAATGTCAGAATATTTGCATGTTGAAAATAAGACAACAAAAACTAGCTATCATATGGTCACTCCCAGTGCTTGTTATTTAGATCATCACAAGACGAATTTTGGCATTTAAGGGTTTTAAAAGAGTATAAAGAAAGACAAATAAATGAGGATAACATTGTAACATTAAAGAGAAATATAGAAGGAGTGAGAAAAAAGTATTGTGGGTGTATTTTAAGTGATGTGAATGATATACTTGAGGTGAAAGGCTACATAAGATTATTCTGTTAGTGACAACTAGAGACTGGATGTGTCTAGATAAGGCCATTGTTTATGTGTTCTTGATGGTGCCTTTCAAAAACAGGAGACAAAATCAGGTATAAAGTTTGTGAAAACAGTGAACAATTATATAGACTTGAGCTAAGTTGAAGTTTAGATTAATGATTTGGTATGTTGACAAAAATAGTGCTGTGTTTTTATGGTAGATAGATTTGTTTTCAGTTTTGCAATGTATGTATGGATCATACTGAGATGCCTGAGGATTGGTGGAATGAATCTATAGTGTCATTATATAAAGACAAAGAGGATAAAGGTGAGTTCTCAAACTACAGAGGTATGTTTGTTGAGGTTACCTGGTAACTTGTATTCAGAGGGTAGTGATTGAGAGGGTGAAGGCATGTACAGAGCATCTGGCTAGGGAGGAGTGATGTGGTTACAGAAGTGGTAGAGGATGTTTGGATCAGGTGTTTGCTTTAAATTATGTATGTGAGAAATACTTAGAGAACAGATGGATTTTGATGGGGTGTTTATGAATTTTGGATCATAGAGATGCCTTGTAGAAAGTCTTAAGATTATACGGTGTGGGGTGAAAGCTGCTAGAAGCAGTGAGAGGTTTTATATCAAGGGTGTAAAGCATATGTACGAATAGGAAGAGAGAAGAGTTTATGGTTCCAAGTGAAGGTTGGTCTGCGTTAGGTGTGTGTGTGATGTCACCATGGTTGCTTAATTTGTTTATGGATGGGATGGTAAGGGTAATAAATGCAAGAGGTTTAGAGAGAGGGGCAAGTGAGCAGTCTGTAGGGGATGAGAAGCCTTGAAAAGTGACAGTTGTTGTTCGCTGATGATACAGCACTAGTGGCAGGTTTTGATAAGAAACTGCAGAAGTTGATGTCTGAGTTTAGAAGAGTGTGAAACATCTGGGGTAAACCAGAGAAAGGTCTGTGGGGCCTAGATGTGGCTAGGGAGCTGTGGTTTCAGTGCATTACACATGACAGCTGGAGACTGAGTGTGAGCGAATGTGGCCTTTTTCATCTGATTCCTGGCGCTTCCTTACTGACGCAGGGGGTAGCAATGCTGTTTCCTGTGGAATGGGGTGGCGTCAGGAATGGATGGAGGCGAGCAAGCATGAATATGTACGTGTGTATATGTATATGCATGTGTATGTATATGTATGTATATATGTATATGTTGATATGTTTATGTATGTATTTTGCATATATGTGCATGTTTATATACGTGTGTATACAAGTGGATAGATCTTTCTTCATCTGTTTCCAGGTGCTACCTCACTAATGTGGGAAACAAAGATCAAGTATAATAAGAAATGAATTAATAAATGGTTATCCATTTATTAATGCTAGTGAAATAATTGCATATGACATTTTTATTTGTTTCATTATGTGTATATTCTGTGCTGTATAAAGTGTATATCCTGTCCAGGCTCTATCAATGTCAATTGGAGACCTGGTTCAGCTGTTCTTTGGGCGTGCAACAACTGTGAATCAGCTGCGTACTCCATTGCAACGGTTTGTGAGGGAGAGAGCTCTTCAGGGAAACCAACCCACTGAGGAGAATCTGGACCATGCCATCGATAATGTTATACGTGATCTTCATCCTCATCTTGTCCTTACTGCTGTAAGTTAGTTAGTCTTTATTAAGTTTTCGCTGGGCGTGACAACATACCAGGGATCTCTAATGTTATTAGCATTTGTCGAGGTCTCTTCAAACTAGAGTATATAAGAAGATTTAATAATATTGATTTCATCATTGATATTAACCATACCAACCTCAGTTGTAACTGTTTGGCAGAACACTAGGTAAGTGTAAATGTATCTTCTTTTTTATTACTACTACATCTGCTACCAGTCATTGGCACCATCTTACCTTTTAAATCTTCTCAGCCTATTAGAGATTGGTCTTACCTGTCCAGGCTTCTTAACACAGATACATGCTTCGTATGCTGAAAGGAGAGGAAGAACATAGATGATGTCTCGTACATTGCACTACAGATTGCTGAGACTTTTTACAACTACAGTAAAGCTTGGCTTTTGCTCCAAGCTTGTGGCTAATATTGGAAGATGTGGTGTCCATTTAATTCACAGATATAGTAATTTGCAGTATCATCTGAAATCTCTGCAGAGTTATTGGCAGTGGGATGACATTCAGCTGGAAGCTTTGCTGCTAGTTAGTACGCAGATTCCAGTACCATCCAGCTGTGAAGCTAATGCTTGTGAGCATAACATAACTGATGTGATAATTCCACTGATAAGATTTCAGAACTAATGACTGACACATTCTGAAGTGCATATTTATAACAGGGATGAAACAGATCTGTTGGTGAGCCCAACCTGAGAACAGTCAGGTTCCCCCAAGCATTTTTAGAACCCCAGGCCACAAGAAAAGTACGAAGTGTATTTATGTGCAAGACTCCATGCTTGTTGTTGTGGGTAGAAGCAAGAAATCTCATGTGATAAAGGATCTTCTTAATTATGTACATATGCTATATTGTGGGAAAAAGGGTGCATGATTCATAAAAGTTATTTGCTCTGACTGATTGCACAAGGACTTTGTTCCTGGTGTGAGAAGCCATCAAGAGTGTGTTATGAGGATGACTTCACATGAAATGAGGCCCTTGCTGCTACTTAATAGTGCTCCACCCAACCCAAGATATAGTGAACTGTCAATCAGGGACGGACAGACCAAGACAGTATTCCTGCTTGCCAACACTACCTCCCTAATCCAGCCTATGGATTTGGGAATCGTTATGTCTGCCAAGAGATTCTACTGGAAGAAGCACTTGAACTAATATTATCTAGTTATGTCATCCCTGTGGGGAAGGAAGACAGAGCCAGACAGACCCTGCAGAATCTGAAGAACTACATAAAGGATATGATTTTTAACTGGACTGATGGCAGGGATTTTGATATGGGCATGCTTTGACATGGCTGGAACATTGTGCTGCAGAAATCTGAAAAGGAGCATAATTTTGAGAGATTTCAGGTAGAAGATTTTGCTCAAATTGTCAATCAAGCTAGGGACATTTTGTTGGTGGAAGAAGTGCAGCATTGGTTGGAGGAAGATGCTGACCTCCCTTGATGTCTCATGTAATTGATGAGGAGATTGTTGAGGAAGTGCCCAGGTCCTCTAGTCAATTAGGGAAAGAGTGGAAATAGGAGGAGCATGTTGACCCCTAGGAGGGAGGATCATTGATGGTTTAACTGCTACTGATGCCCTCCTAAGGTTCATTGACCATAAAGACAACAGGGAGATCAGTACCTGGTAAGAAAGTTTGAGGAACAGCTTTAGCTTGGTCATGATCCTGCATTACTTGCTGAAACAGACAAAGATTGACACCATCCTCAAGCTTCAGCAGCCTGCCAAAAGGTCGAGGATAATGAGTGAATAGTCAGCAAGTGTAGTTTCCACCTCCAATGAAGCTTTTCTACCCATTTTCAGGACTTCTACCCATGTTCCAGATCTGAAGGTTATTCAGGTCACTCCAGATCCACCCTAGGAATCTGAGTAGTATTTTTAACCCCTTCAGTACCTCCAGCCACATGGAGAGAACAACCTACAAGAACAGCTATTATCATAGGAATAAGTAAAGTTTCTGTTACATTTGTTAAACTTCATTTATTAGTGTTCCTTAGAAAATTTTGGGATGTAGTGGAATTCTGCTTCTAACCCCAGATAATGTTTTAGAGTGGGATTTTAGTATATTTTCAGAAAATTTTTATCCTACTTGAAGTACAATATGCATTTTATTTCTTAAACATCAAAATGTTTTAATTTTTCTGTTGATTTCAATTTGTACAGAATGTACAATATTAGCAAACTTTATTGCCATTTAATGTGTAAGGTTTAGCTTTTTATATATTAAAGCAAGTATTATCATTTCAGGGAGATGCACATGTACATGAAGGAATTGACTATGTTAACACAGTGCACAACTTTATTCGTCATCGGTTACATGATATTTTCAACTTAGTATTAAATCATAGTAAGTGTTTGTTAGTCTGTCTCAGTTTTTCTCTCCTCAGGGGTCTTTCTCATGAGCATAAGAGGTTCCCTAGGATATTCAATGGGAAAATTGAGATTAGAAACTTATAATTCTTAGTCTGTCTGGTGGGGAAGCAATGACTTCCCTACCCCTGCTGCTATAGAAACTTATAATTCTTAGTCTGTCTGGTGGGGAAGCAATGACTTCCCTACCCCTACTGCTATCCTCCCAACTAGGTAGTGGCAGCTTGCTTGTTTTGGGCCCTCCATTGGCTGACCAGAAACCACCACAGATATGTCATCAACCCATTCACCTCAGGCTGCATAGCACCTCAGAGTTCTCTTGGATTGCACCATCCATATATCTTCAACCAGACTGATTTTTTCAATTTATAAGTGTTGAAATAGGAGGATCCAAGCAAGGAGTGCTCATCATCCTTGAAGGCTCAGGCTGGGATGTCTGAATACGTATGGATGTAACCAGGATAAGGAAAAGGATAAGATAGATAGTATGTATGAGGAGGTGAAGCTGGATGTTCCGTCTCTTGAAACTAGCTCAAGAATGGTATGGGAATGTCTTAGGGGTAAAGTTGGTTTAATGTGAGGGCAAGAGCTAAGGAAGGGGTATCTCTTTTGCTGCAGGAGGAGTTGTAGGAATGTGTGAAAAAGTGTAAGAAGTGAGTCTCAGGAATAAGTAATTTAAACAGCCACAGAAAAAGAATTTAGATATGAAGCATTAGGAAACTTAACTCTTTCAGCATAGTTTTATTCAATCAGTGATTTGTGGTATTTTTCCCTCCCAGTTCTTTATGAATCATAAGTTCTGTGGACATTTTATTTACTGAGCATGTTTTCTGAATGACAGCACATGCTTGGGGAGGGTACATGTAAAAGTGTGTGTGTGTGTGTGTTTTTTTTTTAACAACAGCTTTTCTAACCTTATGGGAATAGCATCAGGAATAGGTGAATAGTGTCATTTGCTTACATCTTCTCTGTCCTTGTAACATCGAGAACAGATGACTGATCCATGGGAGTTAAAAATCCTTACCTGGCCTTCTTCTCAGTTCCTTCTTTTTGAAAAGTAAAACAGGAGAGGAGGATTTCCAGCCCACCCCCCACTCCTTCCCCTTTTAGTTGCTTTCTACAACGTGCAGGGAATAAGTGGGCCATATTCTTTCTCCCCTATCCCTAGGGTTAATAAAGAGAATAATTGTCTGAAGTGGAGGGAACTTTTTTTGAAGGTTTTAGTCATGGACAAAAGACCACATCGAGGCCAGGCCTAAATTGAAATTTAGAGAGAATTGAGAAAAAAAAAAGTATTTACAAATTTTTGAGAAAGTGAAAGACCTGTCTTTTGAAATGAGTCAGGTCATAGTTACTGGGAAAGACATGAGAAAGTAGAGAGTTCCTAAGCTTTGACATGTAGGGAAAGAAGCAGTCATCAAAACGGCACACCCTTGAGTTGCTGATGGCCACACAATGATCATGTGACGCAGCAGCTTGCCAAGTATTCCGTGGTCTAGCTAGTGGTGGGGGCACACAAGCAACCAGCTTTCAGGAGCAAAAGCCAAAGTAATACCTATAGAAGTGGGAAAGTGAACCAGCATTGCGGCGTAGGGCAAGGGGGTATAGTTGGGAAATTAGCCTGGGACGGTTTATATGTCGGACTGCTTTCAACTCAACTCAGTCATGTAAGGAAACAGAGCTAGAACCACTACAAATATGGGAGCAGTACTCCATACAAGGACGAATCAGTCCCTTGTATAAATGGAGCAATTGTTCAGAAGAGAAAAAGACATCTAAACAGGACACCCAGTTTCTTAGAAGCAGACTTAGATATTCCCATAATGTGGGGTTTCCAAGAAAGAGTGGATGTTACATTAATACCAAGTATATTCATTGAGACTAGAGGTGGAATTACAAAACCATCAAAGGAGATATGAGAGTTGTGAGAAGTTTTCGATAAAGAGATAGGTAGAAATTGGTGTTGGAGGCATTAAACTTAACAAGATTTTGTGTACCTCAGTGAGATATCCTGTCCAAGTCTGAGTTTATTGTGGAAGCTGTGTCAAGGCGAGATGCAGATTGAGTGAGAGGAGAGAGCAGAATTGAAGAATGTGGATGAATGCAGTGTTGGAGAAGCAGAAGACCAGATTGGAGGTGGAAGGATGAAGTGAAAAAGACTGAGCAATTAAGGCCTGAATATGCAGGGGGGTGAAAGATGTGAACGAAATAGAGTGAATTGTAATGATGTGGTATACTGTGGTCGACATGCCATAAGTGGACTAAACCAGGGCATGTGAAATGTCCAGAGTAAACCATGGAAAGGTCTGTGGAGCTTGGATGTGGATAGGGAGCTGTGGTTTTGGTGCATTATACATGACAGCTACAGAATGAATGTGAGCGTATGTGGCCTTTCTTCGTATGTTTCCTGGTGCTGTGTTGCTAACATGGGATGGCAATGCTGTTTCCTGTGGGGCGGGATGGCGCTGGAATGGATAAAGGAAAGCAAGTTTGAATATTTACATGTGCATGTATGTATATATGTATATATTGATGTATATATGTATGAATATGTACGTGTATGTGCGTATATGTATATATGTGTGTACGTGACTGGATGGGTCTTTCTTTTTCTGTTTCCTGGCACTACCTCCCGAAAGCTGGAAATGGCGTTCAAGTATAATAATGATGGTAATATTATTAATACTGTGTATATATAGGGGTGTAAGAATACTTCCCCCATATTCCCTGCGTGTCATAGAAGGCGACTAAAAGGGGCAGGAGGGGGGGGGGCTGGAAACCCTACCCTTCTTGTATTTTCAATTTCTTAAAAAGGAAACAGAAGAAGGAGCCAGGAAGGGAGTGCCCATCCTCCTCGAAGGCTCAGATCGGGGTGTCTGAATGTGTGTGGATATAACCAAGATGAGAAAAAAGGAGAGATAGACAGTATGTTTGAGGAAAGAAACCTGGATGTTCTGGCTCTAAGTGAAATGAACCTCAAGGGAAAAGGGGAAGAATGGTTTGGAAATGTCTTGATAGTGAAGTCAGGAGTTGCTGAGAGGACAAGAGCTAAGGAAAGAGTAGCATTACTCCTGAAACAGGATTTGTGGGAGCGTGTGATAGAGTGTAAGGAAGTAAATTCCAGATTGATGTGG
>JAYMFT010053738.1:0-15152 GCA_038088735.1 Panulirus argus | reverse complement strand
GGTGTGCCGTTTTGATAACTGCTTCTTTCCCAACACGTCGAAGCTTTGGAACTCTCTACCTTCTCATGTCTTTCCCAGTAACTATGACCTGGCTCATTTCAAGAGGCAGGTCTTTCACTTTTTCAAAAATTCGCAAATACTTTCCCTTGTCCCTTCTTTTTCCGTTTCGTGACTCTCTCTATATTTCAATTAAGGCCCGGCCTTGATGTGTGGACTTTAGTCCATGACTGAAGCCTTCAACGTAAAGAAAAAAAAAAAGGTCATGAGAACTATTGGAGTGTGATAGTTTGATAGGACTGGTTGGGAGCCGGTCTTTCAGTAAGGTCATTGGTGCAGGTAATGTTTATTGCCTTGGTAAGCAACACCAGCGGGTCTTTCCCACAACGCTAAGCTTAACGCTCTCTTCGACGTCATTGCGATGACAAGTCCGGCCGTGCTTTGAGCACAAGCGCGTTCCGTAAAGTCTGGCGGATGTGATTAGTACAAGACCTGACCCGTGTGCTGCAGATGTCAGGCAGGGGGTTTCCGAACACACACACACACACGTAGCTGTGAACCACAGCTGGTTGAAGCTGACGCTTGTGTTTCGCAGCCGTGTTTAGTATGGATGCTGCTCAACCCCCTCCTACCATTTCTTTTCCTGGGAGAGAGAGAGAGAGAGAAAGAGAGCCGGGAAGATTGTGTAAAGACCTGCGGGCACCAGTTTGTCATCTTTATTAGAAAGTGTCTACTTCAGCCATTGCTAAGTTGCGAGCGAGAGTTTGTGAGTGTGTTGGGCGGTCGGTTTGGGGCGCGTTTGCGTTGTTTTTTGGGCCAGACGTTGTTTTTCTGGCGATTAATCTGCTGACGCTAGCTGACGTTTTAAGTACTCACACACACACACACACACACACACACACACACACACACCATCAGAAAGCAAATGCATGACTCTCTAGAGACGAAATATACCTAAGTAAAAGGCAAAACGGTTTTAGGGAAAGGAGGTCAAGTGTAACAAAACCACTTGGTTTTCTACGAGAGAGTGAGCTCTGTCCTAGACAAGAGAGAAGGCATAGGAGGCACATTAAGAAGCTGGATCGGCTGGCAGAAGTAAGGGAGAGACCTACTTTAATGGTTAGAAGATTTGCTTAGTGGATGGAAACAGAGGACGCATGTCAAAGGAGCCTTCTCCATATTGGTTAAGGTCACCAGCGGAGTGCCGTGGGGTGCTGTTCTGGCTCCGTTACTCCCCTTGATCTATTTAAATGACGTTTCAGAAGGTATGGCCCCTTGCCTGTATACGTTTGCCGATGATGCAGAGGTAGGTGAAAACCGTAGTGAATTGCATCAATTTACAAGGGAACCTAGACAGACTCCAAAGTCTGTCTGACACATGGTTTGACGAAGTTCGGCCCAAGTAATTGTAATGAGGTTGGGTCACAACGAAAGAAGGCCTAGATATGATCATCACCGAGCGGAAGTAAGCTGCGGGATCATCTGTTTGAGAAAGAATATTCGGTGTCGACCTTGTCCCTAACCTGTCGCCAGAGTCCCACGTAAGAGTGGTTAAAGTGACCAGCTGTCTGATAGCGGATGTTAGAATTGCCTTTTACGTTGACGGATAGGCAAGTAATCAGCTAGTTATTCACATCATACATAAGGCCACAAGAAGGTGATGGTTTTTCATGTTTAGTCACACCACACTTAAAGGAGGACAAAGAGCTCATACAGAAGGTCCAGAGGAGTGCAACATAGATAGGACCAGAATTGAAAGAGTTGAGTCACAGGAAAAGGCTAGAGGCCTTAGATTAACTCGCCAAGGAAGAAAGAAGAGCCAGGGCAGACCTGATCACATTTGAGATTTTGAAACATTCATGCAGACAGAGAAATGTTCTCAATGATTTAGGGACAGAGCAGCCAGAAACCATAACTTGAGATTAAGAAGCTTATTAAGTAAGACGTGAAGTACACTTTTGTATATTAAGAATGGTGGATAGATGGTAAAGAGAATAAAAGAGTAAGGATTTTGTTAATGCAGACAGCATTCAAGAAGCAGTATGATAGTAGGGAATGTTCATAGAGATGGGGTCCCACGATTGTAAAGCTCCCTCCCCGTACAGAACAAATAAGTAATTACAAATCGGTCATTACACACACGCAACACCTACCTGTGGAGGATGTAATGGCAATTGTCATCAAGCATCCTTTTTTTTTTCTGTTTAGGAGGAGAGAAGACATTTGGTTTATAGTTTTAAAAACTTCGTCTTAATATAGACAAACAAACCATTTCAGTAATAGCATGGGGTGAAGGATACATGGTTAGGGGTGGATGGAGGCCATTATAAAGTGTACAGTGGGCACAATATATAAACATAGGAGGATGACAGGTGGGCCCTGGGAACTAGTGGGTCCTTGTCCCATCGGAGAAGGAGGGAGGTCTTGGGTACATCAAATACGTGATACATGAACACAGGATAGTAAGAGATACTGACCGTAGAATAGGTTACAACATATACGTAATGTAATTAAGTATAACGTAAGTAGTACATATACACGAGATCTTGTTAACATTGATAATAATACAGGGCTTGGTGGGGAAACGGAAGACAAGAGAGGCTTGTGCCAACAACACCTCCGGTCGTGCCAGTCAAAACACAGTTTTGTGTTTTGACGTTAGAGTCAGCTGATTCATCGTAAGAAAAACAATGTCTTGTCCATTGACAACGTAAACGCGGCCCACATCACCGCCAGACAAACTTACAAACTCTTCCTCGGAACTTAGCAAAGGCTGAAGACATTTTCTAATAAAAATGACTAATTGCCTCTCTCTCTCTCTCTCTCTCTCTCTCTCTCTCTCCTTCCCAAGATACAAATGGACGGGAAGATATAAATAGCACAGGAGAAAGGCATGTGTGTGCGAGTAGAAAGAGAGCTGGGTGAATTATTCCTGGTGAAGGCAGGTCTGCAGCAAGAGCGTGCAGTGTCATCATGTCTGTTTAATCTGTTTATGGATGGGATGGTCAGGGAAAATGCCAGGAAGATCTTGGAGAGAGGGGCGGAACGAAAGTATGTTAGGGAGGGGGTGGGGGGACGCTTCGGATGAGAAACTGTACAAGTTAGTGTCTGAGTTTGTAAAGTGTGCGAAAGACGAAATGAGAGTAAATGTGATTAATAGTGTAAAGTTTAACACGGAAAATAAACAGGTTGGTTGGAGTATACTCTTGAACAGAGAGAACATGGAGGAGATGGAGTGACTTATATACGTGGGAGGAGACTTGACAGCGGATGGAACATGGGAGCTGAAGCAAACCATAGGGTAGATGAGGGGGCTAAAGTCCTAGGTGCACAGAGGAGTATGTGGAAAGAGAAGACGCTGTCTGTAAGGGCAAAGATGGGTATGTTTGGTGGTATAGTAGTGCCGACGGCGTTGTATGGAAGCGAGGATGAATGTGTTGGTAATGAAATGCTCAAGATGGTGTGAGGAGGGTTAATTGATTAAGAAATAGTAGGATACGAGGGAGTTGTGATTGTAAGGAAGTATGACTGAGAGAGGTGAAGAGAATGTGCTGATTGGTTTGGACATATGGATGAGTGAGGAGAGGTTGACTTAGTTGGTAAATTTTTGTGTCGGAAACGGATGGGACAAGGAGAACGGGAAGACGGAATTAGAGATGGAAGAGCGGAAAGAGAGATGCTTTGAGTGATCGGGGACAGAACATGCAAGAGGATGCAAGGCGTGCACGGAAAAGAGCGATTTGGATGACTGCGTGGTATATAGGGGACGACGTGCGGTCACTGGACTGTACCAAGGCTTGAAGCGGTCAGGGGAAACCACGAAAAGATCTGTCGGGCTTGGCTATGGATGGAGGGGGGGGGGAGCTCTGTTTTCGGTGCAGTATACATGACAGCAAGAGCGTGCATGTGAGCAAATGAGACCATTCTCCCTTTTTTCCTGGCGCTACCTGTTTCGCTGCAAACGAAAAGTGTTAAAAAAAGAAAAAATATATATATATATATATATGCATGCATACATATGTATACCTTACCCATCAATTTTTATGTATGAATAGGTAAGATAGATAATGATATATATATATATATATATATATATATATATATATATATATTTTTTTTTTTTTTTTAATAAATATTCGCCATTTCCCGCGTTAGCGAGGTAGCGTTAAGAACAGAAAACTGAACCTTAGAGGGAAAATCCTCACTTGGCCCCTTTTCTGTTCCCTTTTTGGAAAAGCAGAAACTGGAGGGGAGGATTTCCAGCCCCCCCCCCCCGCTCCCTCCCCTTTTAGTCGCCTTTTACGACACGCAGGGAATACGTGAGAAGTATTGTTATTTGTTCAGGTAACTGTAATGAAATAGCCTCCCAAACCAAAGTGTTTGGGTAACTGTTAGATCATATCCTGATACGTATATAACACAGAAATTTAATTTTTGAAAAAATAAAAATTAATTTTTCTCTTAAGATTTATTTTATTTTGTTTCTTGCAGTTGATGGTTAATCATTTCTTAAATAATTTTACGACAGATAATGGCTTTTTTGCGTAAATGTGTGATGTGAAATGTTTTTTGGCAAAATATTGTTATAAATTTAAAATCTAGAGTAAATTTACTGATAGATTGCATTCAAAAGTAAGAAAATACAATTTTTTGTAGGTCCTAGAAAATGTAGGACTATAGTATGTATTATTGAGAATGATTAATTCAGTTCCTAAAAACAGAAATTGCTGAATAACTTTATTTATATAGATGTACAGTGCTTGTATGAAAATACCCAAACGAGTCGTTACATTGTTATCAACGTAACGAGAGTAGTTCTTTGGCTATTGATCGATTACCCTTTTCAGTGACATTGTAAAGTTTGGTTAAATGAAAGATGTGGAACGCGATTTGGAATATTACGTTTTACTGACGTTGTTAAATGTGTGTGTGTGTGTGTGTCTGTAAAGATTTGCCAGTCTAAGATCGGCACGGGCTCTGTCATTGATAGCCTGTTTTATTGGGTGTATCACGGCTGGCATAGGTCGAATGCGTTTGTCCTCGGAGTGCCATCACTGGCACAGGTCGATTGTATTTGTGCTCGCGGTGCCATTACTGGCACAGGACACCTCATTTGCCTCTGTAGTGTTGTGGGCTCACAGGTTTGGCGTTGTCATAGTGAAATTGAAAAGAAAAAAATTTTTCCATTATTCTGTGTCCAACACTTCACCCCTTTGATGACTGACCGCACATGTTGCCTACAAAAAATGCTACCGAAATATTTGCATAAGGACAGAAGTAGTGAGGACACTGCACGAGGCCTATTGGCCTATGCTAAGCAGGTTCTGAGCCTGTCTGTCTACCCTAAAGCCAAACCGACTGATCCCATAAAGACATCCAACTCTCCTTTAAAGCTGCCTAAAGACCTAAAGCTACCCTCTAAAGACCTTAGGCTTGCAACTTGTTCCATAAATCTACTACCCTATTCCCGATGCTAATTTTATTCAGCTGTTCAAAGCTGAAAACCATGTCTTTTGTATATGGCAAGAATCACTTACAGACCCGACATCTTGCAACTTCCTCAATTGCACAGTTTTGCAAGCGTATACGCCGTCCCTTAAGAAGTCCCAGTTTAAGAGCGTATATAGGAAAAGATTTGCTAAAGTTGAGACCCGCCATGGGACCCTGTCTGTGTCAACCCTGAATTTAAGTACGTGATTTTTTGGGAGAGCATATTTTATATAGTCCTGGTGGTTCTACCAGCTCCTCTCTTTGGGCTGTGAGGATAGGAATTAACTGAGCCCACGACCAGGTCACTGGTAGTATGGTTCTACCAGGTATTCTGTTTCTTGGAAGTCTCAGGGTCGCCCTGCCGGGCACAGGTCACTGTCATAGTGATGATACATCGTCAAAGGGGAAAAAAAATCTGGCCATTGTCATAGTGATGATACATCGTCAAAGGGATAAGAAATCTATCATAGATAATTGCGATTTCTTTATGTTCCCCAAATTTTCACAACTCCATTCTTCTTCATTTGCTGGACCAGCTCTGTAATGTAATTTCAATTTCTGTGGCATATCAAGCGTTTTGAATTACCTTACTCGCATATTAGGCCTAGGGCATTGACCCTACCAGTCTATTGACCTATACTCAATTAGCCGGTTGTACCGAGATTCCCATTTTAATGAGAGTTGTATCAATTTAACTTTTACAGACAGGAAATAGTGATATGGGAAACTATTTTTTATTGTTCCAATATATTCAAAACATTCATTGAGTATATCATAAAGTCTTTAAATTTTTTTTTCCATTTACTTGTAATTTTACTTTTTGTTGATGATAAAGAAAATTAATTTGTTTTGAGTTTTGTTACAGAAAATTAGCAGATTTGCTTAATTATTTGTCTTAAATTACAATTTGATAAGCATTTATTATATATATACAAGATGCACGTTTTGGAAATGAAAGATAGATTGCATTCAAAAGTAAGAAAATACAATTTTTGCGAGTCCTTAATAGGACTAAATTATAATTAACAATGAAAATCAATTTGAAGATTTATAAATGTAGCTTGCATACTTTAAAGAAAATCGCAGATTAATTCATCCAAATAAAGTTACAGTTACGTGGATTTTTTTTTTTTTCATTTTGATTTTTATGGTATTTAAGAAAATTTGTTGTTTTGCTCTCCAAAATGGTTGTTGGGCATTGTTACCGTTCTTATGAACGGATTTCCTTGCGTATCTGACCATGAGATGATAGAAATATGTTGGTATAGTTTTAATTTTATCCAAATTTTAAGTTGAGTCAACGCAACCCCGTGAGTACCCCCACGTGATTTGGCAGTACGTGATTTCACGTGATGGAATCGATTTGCGTCTACGGGAACGTGAAGAGGCTCCGGCAATGGCTTGCGATTACGAGAAAAGTAATTGGTAATTGATAATGTGGAATTACTGTCCTCAGTGTGTGGATGTTGCCATTATGTCATTTAAGATTGGCTGAAGCCCTCGTAGACCCAAAAGTTGTACCGTCGTATACCCAAGGGTCGCACCGTCGTATACCCAAGGGTCGCACCGTCTTGTCCAAAGGGTCGTACCGTCGTATATACCCAAGGGTCGTACCGTCGCATACCCAAGGGTCGCACCGTCGTATACCCAAGGGTTGTACCGTCGTGTGTCCAAGGGTCGTTCCGTCCTATACCCAAGGGTCGTAACCGTATTCCCAAGGGTCGTACCGTCGTATATCCAAGGGTCGTACTGCCCTATTCCCAAGGGTCGTACCGTCGTATACCCAAGCGTCGTACCGTCTTGTCCAAGGGTCGTTCCGTCGTATACCCAAGGGTCGTACCGTCGTGTTCAAGTCCCACAACCACTACAGCAGATACCTCCCTCTCCTTAACCTCCTCCTCTTCCTCCTTCCTCTTCTTCCTCCTCCCACAAACAAACTAAAAAAGCGAAAAGAAGATGGTTTGGTCTTGTTGTGGACAAGTTCCTTTAAAAGGGTTTGGATTTTTAAGACAGCTGTGATAGAGGGCGATAGGAGGAGGGAATTTTTTCGATTTGTATAGGTGTGTGGTAATTTGTGTGATCAGGATTGATTGTAGATAGATAGTCTGTTAGAGCTTAGATTGAGTTACATTTTTTTTTTAGTTTTAGGTTTATAAGATTTTATTTTTTAAATTCATAAAGAATTTTATTTTTTTTTCAATTATGGTAAATTGTGTGACCCAATTTAATGGGCCAATAAAAAATTGTTTTAGACTCATTGAGTTGTTCCCCTCCACGGAAATCTTTAGTAAAAGGCGAAAGATTTATGCGATTTGAAGGGAAACCAGAGTTAACTAAATTCGAAATTTTTGAGATCAGACCTTCCATGGCTGAACACCAAGTTTGGATTGTGGTGCATTGAAGAAGGACAGCTCTAGAAATATTTATAGTGTACTTTTATGAATTTTATATATTTTTGCAATACAGACCGTAAATGATGTTTATTATTGTAATTAGAATTGTTCTTTAACTGTGAATAACGGATACTACATGTGTATGATTAAAGAGAGACTGTTAGATTTAATCGTAGGGCTTTTTAGTTCGGAACTAATTGGAGAAAAAGTATATGCAAATTTTATTTGTGCACTTGTCTAAAGCTGCTGTAAGAGGTTATTTTTCTACAAGTAAGGAAATTTGCTAATTAGTTAGCAAAAGATATTAACATGCGTTAAGAGTAAGAATCTTGTTAATTTATATACAAGACCACGTCCGTCTCGTGTCCGGTTATATGTAGTACGTTGGTACGCTTGTTTTAGTTTGTCCTTTCTAAAGGTATAACAATTCTTTCGATGATAAGGTTTCATTCCACAGTATAATAAAGCTCTATGCTACTGTAAGACCAGTGACTGTAAAGACACTTTTTTTTTTTTCAAAGGACGTTTCGTTTATTTCGTGTAGATGGTCAGTAACATCAACACCATAATACTGAAGAGGGAAATAGTTCTGTTAAAATTCTAAATGTACATTTATACAAGTGGAAAAAAAAAATGATGTGGTATGTATTTCATAATCAATTTCCTCTTGAAACAAGAGAGGAACCTATCAAATTGTTCCTGTACATAAACGAAATTTTTATGACAGTCCTACTATAGGGCTTGGCGGTATCTCTGCGCCGCATAGATTTGATACAATATTTCGAAGAATATATATATATATATATATATATATATATATATATATATATTGACAGCTTCAGCGTAAGGCTTAGTGAAATACTTCTAAAGTGGTAGGAATTGCATTTATTTGATTTATTTGTGATGAAGCATTTCATCGTTTTACAGTGCAGACACATCTGCTTTAGAGCCCACTACACTCAAGTTACTCATAGGTCGACCTGTGCCACACTTACTCAACCTGAACCTGTAATGGCATATCCGGGAACATGCTCAATCAACAAGAGCTCGTGTCAGTCCTAGTATCGTAAAATCTGTCAAATCTTTACATACACACAACTTTGCGTCACGAGATCCCACCTTCCTAATTTTCATGTCAGTTCAGTTCTGTAATCATAACTCAAACATTATGATGGCTCGTTTAGTGTTGGATGAAAATTACTTTCCATTTGGTGACACGAGTATTCACCTCTACAGGAGTATAGGACCAGTAATTTTCAAGAAAATCAAAAGTTCACGAACTCTAATTTTTGTATGGAACAGTTCATCACATTTTACACAACACACATCCACCAGAAGAGCTTTACTACACTACACTTACACACAGACTGCCCTTTGCTGATGACGGCACCCAGAACACACACACCCGACCTGTTCTAATAATGGTAAACAAAAATACTGTTTTGGGCCTTTCACTGTAAAGATTCGATAAGACTAAGCTTGGCCTGGGTTCTTGTCGGTGACAGTTTGTTCGGTTTGCCATTTCTGGCGTGTAACTGTACTGGAATCTTAGGTGAATGTATATATTGTGTAAAATGTGATAAACTACTTCATCCCAAGTAAAGTTGCTGCAAAGACAATTTCATGTATTGCTGATGGGCAAATTGTGTGTTTATTTAAGTTAGCTTTTTGTATGTAACAGTCACAATTTTTCGCATAATTTTTGCACCTGATGTTTACAGTACTTATGTGATTAATGCATAGATATGTATATAGTGTTGATTCGATCTTGTTAGTTATTGTGGTGACATATATATACGTACATATATATTTGTAGGGGGAAAGCGCGAACGCAGTCCCCCGCTATCAAAAATTATGCACTCGAGTTAACCACATTTGGGCTAATCGCGGGGGTCAACACCACCGGGGTGCAATGGTGGGCCTCGCCCCGGGAGAACCACCTTCGTGATCATGGTATCTCCTGTGCAAGGTAAGTTTATTGATACGCTCGAATCCCAGGTCAGGCTCTGCTATCCTGAGGACTATCAAGCTATTGAATAATTGTTATATAAATTTCTAAACGCTGTTAACCAAACATAAATTCTAAGGCTTTTTATTACCATACAATGATATGTATTTATTTGTCTCACATTATTGTAATATATATTGTCAACTGAGAGATTGAAATGTATGTAACAGACCTTTGGTGGAAGGTGCCACCCAGTTCAACATGCAGTCTAATGTTTATACATGTTACATACAAACAAACATTTCTCTGCCTGTGTTTGTATCTCTATGCCATATTATTAATTTACCAGTATGTCTCTCCATCTATGTGTATAATTTGAAGTTCATACAGCCTCTTTAGTTCATTCAAATACCCTTAACATGTGTAGTGTACTAAGTGAAATAATTTGTGCAGTCACATTAATACGTCTTTGTCTAATGTCATATATATATATATATATATATATATATATATATATATATATATATAGCGAGATGAAAAAAAAATATTCATATATTAATCTGGACACTGAAAGGGCTGACATCAATCATGAATTAATTAGTAATGACGTTGACATTTTACACAACACACACATCTTCTGAAGAACCCACTACGTTACAATTGCACACGAGTCAACCTGTGCCAGTAAAGGCACCAAGAGAACACACACACCTGACTTATTCCAGTAATGGATTCCAGAGTACTCACCCCCGACATGTGCCAGTAATGCGGCACCCGAAAACGGGCTGTCATTGACAAGAGCTCATGCTAAGCTTAGTCTTATCGACTTTCTTGACACATACACACATGGGATGAAGCAATTTATCACATTTTACACAGCACATACATCCAACTAAAAGCCCACTACACTGCTGGTACATATGTGTCACCATGTTCCGGTAATGGCACCCCAAGCAAATACACCCGACCTGTGCCAGTGATGGCACACCCAAGCAAAGTCAGGGGACCAACCTGTGATTATTAGATAAGTTTAAACCAGAAATAAGCAAATGGCCGATTTCTAACCGTGCCAACAGGAGGGAGAGTGTTGCTTGCCCGCCTCCGAATGAACACTACCCATCGCACCCTCTTTCATCGTTAGGCCATTAAAGCTTTTCCATTACTGCATAGACCGCATTAGATTGGTTAACCAATCAACCATCATGTCACTGACAGCCCGTTCTTGGACGTGTCATTATTGGTATAGGTCGGCTGTTTGTACTCAGGGTGCTCGAACTGGCACAGGACGATCCATGTGTACCTGTAGTGTAGTGGGCTCTTAGTGGATATTTGTTGTGTAAAATTTGATGCATAACTTCATGCCAAAGATTTACCAAGACTAAGCTTGTTACGGGTTCACAATTTACACAACACACCCAAAAACCTGCTACACTGAAGTTTCACAAAGGCGACTCCATGCCAGTAATGACAACTGAAGTAAGCACATCTGACCTATGCAAAGAGTGGTCTATGTGAAACGGTAGTTGTAGTGGGCTCTTTTATGTGGATGTATGTTTTGTGTAAAATGTGAAATTTGCATCACCTACAAAAACATTATATGATCATTTCTTATGTTTTGATGTTCTTAACTCGGTTCATTTATATTATTCAGATTTATTGGTAATGCCATCGATGGGCCCTCGATGATAGTAAATATGATATTACGTAAGGGTTATGAAGTGAGTTGAAACAGTCTTAGGACTCCTTGACACATTGGTAGTGTTGAGGCTGCAAGGAAACATTTTTGCGTTGCATATTGAAAAATTTTGTAGTTTGCCTGAATTTTTCTTTTTTGTATAGATTACAGCTCAAATTAAAAAAAAAGCATTTAATGAAATTGAGTTGATTATATAGTCAAAAGAGAGAATTTCTTATTATACCATAAAGATTATAGAATAGTTCCTCGCTCCTCAGTACATGTTGGTTGGTGTCAGTTTGTTGGGTGTTTTAGCATACTTACCTGGCACAGGGGACACCATGATCACGAAGGTGGTTCCCCCGGGGCGAGGCCCACCATTGCACTCCGGTGGTGTTGACCCCTGCGATTGACCCAAAAGTGGTCAACTCGAGTGCGCAATTTTTGGTAGCGAGGGACTGCGTTCGCGCCGTCCCTGTATCATCAGGAAATCGGGCACACTGATTGTTTGAGGATAGTATTATTGACAAACCCAATTAGCATGACATCCGTTTCTGTTCCTGGAAACTGATCATTTCCTTTGAGTAAAGCTTCAATCTGTTTAGAAAGTAATTCATAAGTCCCCATTAAAACTAATGAAATTAATTGATCCGTAAGTCCCCGTTAAAACTTTTTATCTTTTAGCAAAAATATGAATGCATTACTAGACAGCATTAATATCTTGTGTTCTTATTTGTTTTATGCTTGACTTTTTTGTAACTGTTCTTTTATTCCTTTTTAGTATTTACTTGCTATATCAGTATTAAACTAGAGGCAAAAGTATATGGAAAAGTATTCGATCATGCATATATTACCCTATTACAGTTTTGCAAAACTCAGGTTCAGTGGAAAAGCTGTGTGAAAACATCTCAACTATGGAGTTAATCAAGTATGCTGGGGATTTCTGAGTTCAGTTCCACCACCGGAAACCACTTTGAGGAACAGCAAAGTATATTCTAATTATTAAGCAAGTATATTTTGTTTTAATGAATTTATTACGCCAAAGGGGTGACATAGTAACAGGACCACGAGGCCAAGTATAATGTACAGAGGAACTCGTGTTCCGCAGGGCACGCTGTTTAGTTACGTAGATAAATTAGAGTTTATACGTAATGCAGGGGTTAGCATGCACCAAAGTGTGGATTTCGCACGAGAATGATATCTTAATGATGAGCACACACCTCCGACATGTGCCATTCATGGTGCACCCGAGAAAGGGAAGTCATTATCCCGCGTCAAGCTTTGACGAATCTGTACGCACATATACCTAAAGAAACCTGTATACACACACAAAGTAAATGGTACCCCTTTTTTCGGGCTGAAATTCACAAGAGCCCGTGTCAGGCTTAGTCCTGGCATACGTATGTATGGGCACTTTTAAGTAATTTACGTTTTATACGGCCCAATTTAATGGGCCAAGATAAAAATTAGTTTCAGACTCATTGAGTTGTTCCCCTCCACGGAAATCTTTAGTAAAAGGCGAAAGATTTATGCGTTATGAAGGGAAACCAGAGTTAATTTCAGGCCGACGTTGGCAGAGTGAGGCCCAAACGACTGAACACATGAAGTGTACCGTCTTTAACTCAAGAAAGACTTCACAAAATAACTAATAATGTATTTATTTTTATCATCGCTTATAACTGTATTACCAACAGTAGCCAATGTTTAAAGATGGTATTTCGATTATTTTTTGTTAAATTTTCATGTTTACATGTAAGAAATTTTGTGTGTGTGTATAAAGATTCGCCAAGACTAAGTATGGCATGTCGGTGACAGTCTGTTCTCGGTGTGACGTTACTGCCGTAAGTCGGGTGTGTGTGCTCGGAGTGCCAGTACTGGCACAGGGCAGCCAGTATGTAACTGTAATTAAGTGGTCTCTTTTAAGTGGACGTGTGTGTGTGTTGTGTAAAACGTGGGAATAAATATTACGATTCGTCTTGAAAAAGTAGAAACAATATACATATGTATATCACCCTTTTATCAGGTTTACTATTCTACCATTTAACTACCAATATAACCATATATTTTGTGGTAAATTTAACTCTCCTTTTGCTTTAATAGGATCGCCAGTCTAAGAATGTATTGAAGGCATAATAAATATTTCAAACGAAAACCAAATGCCAGGTACTGCTTAGCTCTTACGTAAATATGTGTTACCACAAACTTCCTTCAAAAAATTAGTTCTTTAAACACCGTCGTCACTCTGCATAGATGATGTTCCGTTACAAATTTTAACTCTTTACAGAATGAATTTTTGGCATGTAAGGCGTAGGCAAAATTAGTGATCAAATGATGGTTAGATGGGAAGTTTCAAAGCTTTACTGTAACGAGCGAACGATGGCAGTCTATTACTATACCATCTGATACCATGCTTGCCCTTGTTTTACCTCGGCAATATGGAACTTTGACGTTTTATATTTTTCTTCCTGCTCTTGCAATGTGTATTCTTTTAGATGGCCTGTATAATTCCCAGGTTTTTCTTGTAATAAGTCACAGATCACGGGCACTAGTGCCTATAATAAGGTAGAATCTTAGTAGGAAAGTTACCCCAACACACACACACTTATGGATGGTATGGGATTTTGTCAGTAACAAACCGGTCCCAGATATGCAGGTCTTGTGTAATGTTCGGGGTGCCATCACTGGCACAGGGCGGCCCTTGTAAAACTATAGTGTAGTGAACTCTTTTAGGTGGATATGTGTATGTTGTGTAAAATGTGCAAAACAGCTTCAGAATACTTTTCCACACACTCCGCGAAAACTACACGACACGACTGGATACACTCTTTACTCCCTCTTCCATTTCAAAACTTGCTTTCCCCTCTCCCTCCTCTTCTTCTCTAACCACCCAATTGGAAAAAAAAAAATAAAGATCTTTCAGTCATTGAGATTTTGGGTATCATGATGTAGATAGATGAGGCACATGAACAGCCACCTCTCGAGACAAGAAACCAAAAGGACATCATGAACAGACAGAAAATGTTGATGGCAGAGAAAGAGTTCAAATGAAGGTGATGGGGAGATGCGGTAACCTACCTATTCATTTGAGAGACATGATGATTAATGACCAATCCATTTTGACTGATATAGATATGGCACATAGTCAGTGTGTGTGTGTGAAGAGATTTGCCAAAATTTAACTTGTTTCGATTATGTTTTCGCGATGCATGAACTGATATAAAAGTGAATCTTATTTTGTCACTTCATAACAAATTTTAAAGGCAAATTTTAAATGAGTCATATCGCCTGATGCAGGAAATAACAACGGTCGGTTATACTGTTAACGGAGTTAATGATAAAATTCTGCGTTTCTGTTCCGTGTACTTATTGTTTTTATAAGTAATACTATCTCCCTGATTTTTTGAAACGTGTTATACGCTTATGTTTAATAAAATATCAATTAAAGAAATCATGTCATATATACATTTTTGTTTTAAGACTGTAAATGGCTCGTTTGTGAATAACTGTATAAGAATAATGATAAATTTCTTTGGTCCTCAGTCAGATTTGGTCTGGGAATAAAGATTTGGTGTTGTAGCATACTTACCTGGCACAGGGGATACCATGATCACGAAGGTGGTTCCCCCGGGGCGAGGCCCACCATTGCACT